>PVJH01022164.1:0-37182 GCA_004026705.1 Nesogale talazaci | reverse complement strand
AAAAAAAAAAAAAAAAAAAAAAAAAAAAGAACCCCACCCCATCCCAGAAAAGATGTAACTACTGACACAACATATGTATGTATGTATGTATGTATGTATGTATACATTATGATGAGTGCTGTATGAGTCCCCAATAAAATGAATTAAAAAAAAAATTGTGAAACTACCACACAGTTATGGCTATATTTGGGCACAATAAAATGAGAATAATAAGGTTTAAGTTTGAGAAAAATAGATGCAAGCAACAAGTTTCATAATGGAAAAGTTGACAGAACATGGAGACTGGCTCGATATTGAAGAAAAGGCAAAATTTAAAGCACTATAGTATCAAATTCTAGTTACCAGGAGTATTGTGAAGTTTTAAAATAGAATCTGAGAAACAGACTTTCTATAATTTTATGATGGACAGTATCATTTAGCAAGCTGTAGAAATGGCTTCTGCTTGTTTGGATTCTTATAAGAGCTGTAAAAGCCCCCAATAAAATGATTTTTTAAAAGGAAAGCACTGCCCATGTGGGTTCCATAGACTATAACTATTTACAGTGGAGAGCCTTATCTTTCTCAGGAGTAGCTGGTGGCACCAAACTGTTTAATGAGTTCAGTAGCCCAATGCACAATTAATATGTCACCTGGTGTATTCCTCTAGGTAGACTAGAGAAACAAACTAATAAACTCACATATGTGAATAAGAAAGAGGTTTAGATACAAGACCAATTGAACATTGAGAAAACATTCCAACCCAGTCCAGTTCAAGATGATCAGTCCAATATTAGCCCACATATCTGATACCAGTCTATAAAGTCCTCTTCAAACTCACGAAACCCATCCATAATGCCAAATGCAGAATGATCACAGGCCAGTGGGTTGAAAGTCTTTTGGTTCAGTGGTGTTGTGAGCTTCTCAGCACTGGCAGGGGTCTTTCTGTGGCTTCTCTGGCTTCAGAGGTCTGGTTGCCATCCATGTGGCTTCTCCTCAAGGATGTCTCCCAGGCAGAGAGCAGAGCAAGAGTGTCTCCAGCTTCCAAGGAGTAAATATTGCTGGACTTCCCAGCATTCTCAGAAGGCCATGACAACACAGAGGTCTCATTGGCCATCTCCAGATTGACAGGCTAGACTCCACCCCTACATTCTTAATCCTCAAACTGACAAATGATTATATAACTGCCACACCAGGGCTCCTGGAAAACAAGTCCACAAGAGCAAGCATATGACCTTAAGTGTACACATATGTGACCTGAATTTTGAGACTGTCTCAAGAAGATTTGACCCATTGAACACTAATGAGAGAGAAGCTGATAAATGATGGGAAGACTTCAAGAACATCATACATGAAGACAGAAAGAGTTCATTAAAAGCACAGGAAAAAGGAAAAGGGCAACATGAATGTTGGAAGAAACTCTCAAACTTCTATGGAGTAGCTAAGAAATATATGAGTAATGATGAAGTCAAAAAGCTGAACAGAAAATGTCAAAGGGGAGCTAGATAAGACAAAAATATTATAATGAAATGTGTAAAGAGCTAGAGTTGGGGGGAGGAGGAAGAAAGTGCTCTGCATATCTTACACTAAAAATACTCAAGAAAAATTCAAGTTTTGAGGTGCAATATATAAAGATTCTCTGAGCAAAATATTGAATGATTCTGGAAGCATCAAAAGAAGATGGAAAGAATACGCAGAGCCACTGTATCAAAAAGAATTAGATGTCTTTCCATTATTTCAACAGGCACCATATTAGCAAGAATCAATGACACTAAAGGAAGAAGTCCAAGTTGTACTGAGAGCGTTAATTAGCCAGCAAGAAGACTCCAGGAATTCATAAAATATCAGTGGCAATATCAATTGAAATGTCTCAATAACTTGAGCATTCATTCATTTATGCCAAGAAATTTGGAAGACGGATAGTGGCCAACCGGATGGAAGAATTCCTTATTTGTACCCACTCCAAAGAAAAATGACCCAACATAACACAAATTATAGAGCGATGCCATTCATATCGTATGCAAGTAAAACATTTCTGAAAATTTCCCAACAATGTTTGTAGCAGTACATTGGTCAGGAGTTACCAGAGGGAGGTTCAGACTAGAATTAGAAGACGATATCGAACAAGAGTTATTATTTTTTTTATGTCAAATGGATCTGGCTGAAAGCAGGCAATACCAAAAAGATATTTACTTGTGTTTCATTGACTACGCTAATCTCAAGATGGCTCATATTTTCTCTCCTTAAGATCAGCATAAATTTCAGAGTTACCCATTAATTTCTGTAAGAATTTGTTGTCAAACAGATTAAACCCAGTCCCTCTGCAAACGTACACATACCCACGCCCATACAGGTGCACATACAAATAGTCCAGCATCCAAAGCCATGGCTCAACCAGACTCACTACTGTTACACCTTGACTCCAAAACGAGTTACTTGAATATTGCACATTGGACAGTATCATGCCCTGTGGTGAACATGATAAAACTGAATATCTAAGCTCCCGAGTCCTACCTTCCTCATCATTACATAAGACAAGCCAGAAATGTTATTAGGTAGACATGTGATTTTTTAAAAATCATTTTTGTTAGGTGCTGTCAAATCAGTTCTAAGTCATAGAGACTAAGGCGAAAGCATGGTTCTATTATATTACTGTTGCAGCCACTGGATCAATTCATCTTGTCCAGATTCTTCCTCATGTTTTGCTAACCCTCTGCTTTACCAAGTGTGATATGCTTTTCTGGGGACCAGTCTCTGAAGACAACATGTCTATGTGTGAACCAGAGACACAAAACGCTCTCGCGTAAGAAGCATTCTGGCCAAATGTTGTCCAAGATAAATTTATATCGGCTGTGTTGACTAGGCACAGCCTAGACACTGCTTGGAATAACAGCTTTAAATTTTAGATTGTAGATGGCTACAGTAGAAGGTTCATGGGAAAGAATGCCCTCAACAAAACGAATTGGCACAGTGAGTGCAACAATGGGCTCAACCTAGGAGTGACTGTGAGACTGTGGTGGTTGTTTCCTGTTGTACATGGCCTACCTATGAGTCAGAAGCCACTCAACAGCACCTAACAACAGATGTCTCAAAGCAAAATTCGTTAGCAGTGCCATCATGGCATAGGAGCGGTGTAGTTTGAATGGGCCTGGTATCAAATTGTGACCTCGCCATTGACTGTCTTTGAGATCTTTGCAAATCTACATAAACCAGCCAACTCTTCTCTGAGAGATCACTAGAAAGACCTTACAGTAACCACTGCTCACAGAAATAAGTAGATGTTCAATAAATGATCATTTCCTTGAAATGACAAAACTTTTTCCTCTCATATAAAATGAAAGCAAGCTTACCTGTACCAGTACAAAAAGAAAATTACTACCTGCAGATGTTTTTAACCTCTATTATGAGGACAAATCCAAAAACAGCTACCACTATAAAGCCTTATTTATGTGGGATTTGGAGCCTTTGGGGACACAACCCCTTGAGTACATTACATGTTTGTATAAACTCTACTGAAAATCCTTCAGGACAAAGAAAATTACAAGTCCACTGCTTGTAAATATGTGAAGTCTTAAAAACATCAATACATTCTTTAAAGCTCCATGGGGAGCTTTAAAGCTCCATAGGGAAAATAGAAATTGCTTTCAGTATATTTCTAGTTGACATCACTTTTACCTTTTTATTTTGGTAATTGTATAGGTGATAGAATATTTGCCATTCCACATCTATGTTTTCACTACTTAAAAATTTGAGATATGTGTAAATTTAATTCAATTATAAGAAATTGAATAGAGGTGGTGAATTTGTTATACAATCCCCAATAATAAAATCTTAAAAACTATAGTACAATATCAAACTTGTATAGTGATTATGGTACAGTCAAAATGGAAACTGTTTCAATTATGTATAAAAATCCCTTCTAAAGTTAACCTCTTATAGACAAAACTACTTCTTTCTTGTCTCATTCATCCATTAATCTCTGTCAACCCCCGATACATTCTCCTTTCACTTAAGTTTGTCACTTCAATAATATTATATATATTTAAACTTATAATATGTTCATAAATGATATTGAGTGAGTTGTGATAGTTTTATGAAAGTAGTCCATGTAAAATAAGTTGTAAAATTTTAGTGTATACTTCATCTGTTAGCACTTTGACACCTTGAGAGTCCGTAGTAATATTCCTGTTTCACTCCTGACATTGGCCATTTAGTTTGTTTTTTTCTTTTTTAGCCTTGCTAGAGGTTTATCTATCATATTAAGTTTTTCAGAGTCAGTTCTTTGTTCTTTGTTAATTTATTCTATTGTAGTTTTGTTATAAATTTGTTGTTCTTTATTATTTTCTTCCTTCTGCTTGCTTGGGTTTATTTTGCTACTCTGAAGAAAGACTTGGTGATTTTCATCTTTTTTTCATACTTTTATTGGGGATGCTTACATCTCCCATCACAATCCATTGTGTCAAACACATTAGGACATATGCCGTCATCATTTTCAAAGCATTTTCCTTCCACTTAACCCTTGATATCAGCTGATTTTTCATCCTCACTCCCTCAGCCACCCTCCCTCATGAACCCCTGATAAGTTTTAGGTTATTTTCATGTCATCCATCGCCCTCAATCACATTTCACCTACTTTTCTTTTGTTAATCCACTAGGAGAGATTATATGTTGATCCTTGTGATCAATTCCCTCTTTCTCTTCCCATCATCCTTCCATCCCCCCCTGTATCGCTAATCCCCTTGTTAGCCCTGAGGGGTTTGTCTGTCCTGGATTCTCTGTATTTCAGGTTCTTATCTGTAGCAGTGTGCATGTTCTGGTCTAATAAGATTGGTAAGGTAGAATTAAGGTCATAATAGCAGGGAGAAGGAAACACCGAAGAACTAGAGGAAAGTTGTGTGTTTCATCGGTGCTATAGAGCTCCCTTACTCGCTCCTCACTTCCTTGTGACCCTTCTGTGAGGGGACGTCCAATTTTCTATAGATGAGCTTTGCGTCTCCACTCCACGCTGCCTCTTCCTTCAGATTGGATATGATTTTGTTGTGAGTCTTAGATGCCTGATCACTGATCTCATCGACGCTGCACGATCACCTCTTGTGTTTTTTCCACGTGGAGTTTGTTGGTTCTTAGCTGGAAGACTGTTTGTCTTCATGCCTTTAAGACCCTAGATGCTATATCTTTTGATAGCAGCGCACCATCAGCTTTATTCACCACATTTACTTATGAACCCATTTTGTCTTCAGCTATCATGTTGGGAAGGTGAGCATCACAAAATGCTGGATTATTGGAGAAAAAGGTGTTCTTGTGTTGAGGGAGTTCTTCAGTCAAGGCCCAATGTCCATCTACAACCTTAATTCTTAATATGTAAGTACATAGATCTATTTCCCTCTCATTATATATGAATATATTTCCACATGTGAATGTATATTTCCATATGTATTTAGACATCTATAAATGTCCTTTGCCTCCTTGTTCTTTCCTCTATTTACTTTTACTTTCCTCTTGTCCCACCATTCATGTTTGGCCTTCATTCGGGTTTAATAAATCCTCATTGCTACATTGCTTTTGATTAAGGCCCATTAGATATCCTATGACCGTCACTCCATTTATTTTAGCTCACTGTAATTCCCTTGTCACTAAGTTGCTTTCCCTGGCCCCCCTTCCTTTCTCCCACCTCCCCTTGACTTGATGATTTTCTTCTGGTAATGATTAGAACCTAGAAAATTCAATGGTGGCATTAGTGGTGGGAGTAGGAGAGGGGCATGGAGGTGATGTTTTAAGATAGATGTGTTGATACACTTCCCCTTCATATGACCGAATGATTGAGTAACTCAATTGTATGATGTATAAGTTATGTGCCAATAAGACTGTGGGGAAAAATATTTAAAAGAACTAAAGAAAAAACAAATAAACAAAAACTATGGTGTAGTCCCCCTCTGTCACATGAGGCTGCTACAAGTCAAAAACCAACTTTACAACACTTAGCAACATTTTATTTTTTGGAATTTTTTTAAACTAAAAAGATCTGCTAAAAAATAAAACTAAGAAGATCTGCTATTGTGTCTATTTCAACTCTAAGTTATCCTATATAGGGTTTCAAAAACTGTATATCTTTTTGAGAAAAGTCACAACTATCTCATGTGTTATCTACAAATGGGTTTCAACTGCTTATCTTGAAGTTAGTAGGCCAATGCCTGATCCACAGCACCACCAGGGCTCACCCTGAGTCTGAAGAGAGCCCAGCTAGCATTGAACCTATGGACTTGGGTTGCAATGGGTTTTTGATGTAAACATGTTTCTGGATATAAAGTTTGTTCTTGTACACGGCAGAGGGTCACTGGTTTCTTCTCTAGACAATACAACTTAATACAATAAATAAACTAGAGGGTATTTACAAACTGTATCACAGAAGTTTATTTTATAGTTATTTAATAAAATAAGTCCTGTGATACAAATATCCCTGTGATAGTCTGGGTAGACTAGAGAAACAAATTCATAAATATGCATATATATATATATAAGAGAGTTTTATATAAAAGGTAATTGCACATTTAGCAAGCATTCCAGTCTAGTTCAAGCCCACAAGTCTGATCTTAGCCCATATGTCCAATACCAGTCTATATAGTTCTCTTCAGACCCATGAAACACAGGCAAAATTGCTGAATGCAGGATAATCACAAGCCAGCAGGTAGAATGTCTTTGGGTCCAGTGGTGTGGTAAACATCTCAGCACTGGCAGGGATCTCCAAGTGACTCCTCCAGTTCCCAGTACATAGGGTCTTTCAGCATAGTGCCATGTGTCTTTTCAGTGGAGTACCTCAAGGGGAGTGAGCAGTGAGAGAGGTAGTGTCTTCTGTCTTCAAGAAGGTCATTTGAATTTCCCAGAATTCTTAAGGGAAGGCCATGCCCACACAGAGGTCACATTGGCTACCTCCAGAATGACAGGCTAGAATCCACTCCTACATTTTTATTCCTCAAATTGACAAACAGTTACATACCTACCACAATCTCTAATAACCCACAATTATTTTTCATGCTCACATTTTCTTAAGACTTCATGCAATGATTTTTTTTACTCTAGAATGCTATGAATATATGTTAAAAATCACTTAACATATCATTCGTTTGACTACAGGAGAGTTCCTCACTATGCATAGTTTATTAATAAAATTGATTTATATACGACCACCAGAAGATGTACAATGAAGCACATCATTGCTGATGTCAGATGAATCTTAGATGAAAGAAAACAATAGTAGAAAAATATTGGTGTTTTATTGATTAGGCCAAAACAGATATCTGACTGTGTAGATCATTACAAACTAAGGATAACTGTCAAAGAATGAAATTTCCAGGATGCTTTATTGTGCTCATGCAGAACCTGTACCTTCATCAAGAAACAGTTGTTTGCATAGAACAAGAGGCTATTGAGTGGTGTATGATAGGGTCATTATACTCTTTCACAAGACTAATTCAATCTGTAGGTAAAGAAAATAATCTGAGAAGGTGGACTATTTTGAGAGAATTGGCATCAGGATAAGGGTATGCTCATTAAATACCTTTGATATGCTGATGGCACAGCTATGCTTTCTGAAATTGAGGAGGACTTGAAGTACTTGTGGATGAAGATCCAAGATGTTAGCCTGTTAGGGGATTCAGCAAGGTAGCAGGATTCAAGATAGACAAGGAGAAATGATTTTGGATATCTGTAGACCAATGAGGAGAACTCTGAAAAAAGGATATTTAGAAAACCTTACTATTCATTCATAATAACCACACCAAAAATGAAATACTTATGGATAAACGTAACCAAAGAAAGCACAAGACCTGTACAAAGAAAACTACAGAACACTATTACAAGAAAATAAAATAGACTCACATAATGGGAGAATACCCCATGTTCACTGATAGGCAGACTTAATATTGTGAAAATGTAAATTACTACCTAAAGCAATCTGTAAATACAGTGCAATCCCAATCCAAATCCCAATTTCATTCTTTTAATAAATGGAAAAACTAATGATCAACTTCATATGGAAAAGGAAGAGACCCAGGATAAGCAAAGAACTGCTTAATATGAAGGACCTCACACTATCTGGCTTAAAAACCATATAGCCACAGTAGTCAAAACTTTCTGGTCCTTTTACAATGACAGATACATAGTCCAATGGAACAGAATAGAAAACCCAGAAGTAACTGAATCCACCTACAGAAGGATACTGGAACATGCAGGGAGGCTGTAAAAGCAGTACCTACACTTTAACCTAGAAATTAAATCTTCTGATCTGGACATTACATTCTTTTTCATATAAGCCAGATTCTATTATTCTTTGCTCTGCATACAAATTGAATAAGTATGTTGAAAGGACATAACCCTGACCCTTTCTTGATTTTAAACCATGCAGTATTACCTTATTCTGATCATACAACTGCTTGTTAATCCATGTCCAAATTCCACATGAGCACAAAGAAGTGTTAAGGAATTCCCATTCTTCTCAAGGCTATTCATAGTTTGAATGCCTTAACATAGTAAATGAAACACAATAAGCATCTTTCTGGTATTTTCTACTTTCAGACAAGATCCACTTGACATCACCAATGAGATTCTTTGTTCCACATCCTCTTCTGCGTCTTGCCTGAACCTCTGGAAGCTCCCTTTCAATGTACTGCTGCAACTACCATTGGGTGGTCGTCAGCAAAATTTTACTTACATGTGATATCAATGATATTGTTCTATAATTTGAGCTTTGGATTGGACCATCTTACTCTTTAAAAAATCATTTTATTGGGGGCTCTTACAGTTCTTATCACAATCCATATATTATGTCAAGTACATTTGTACATATGTTACCATCATCATTTTCAAAATATTTTTCTTTCTACTTGATTCATTGGTATCAGCTCCCATCCCTCCCCCATGCTCCTTCCTCCTGAACCCCTTGATAATTTATAAATTATTTTTACTTTTCATGTCTTATACCGACAGCTATGTCCATTTACCCACTTTTCTGTTGTTAATCCCCCCGGGGGAGGGGCTATATGTTGATCATTGTGATCAATTCTCCCCTTCTACCCCAACCTTCTGTGAAATTTGCTGCTCTCGTTATTGGTTCTGCAGAATTTATCACTCCTGGATTCCTGTGTTCTGAGTTCTTATCTCTACCAGTGTACATGCTCTGGTCTAGCGGAAGTTGTCAAGTAGAATTGAGGTCATGATAGTGGGGGTGGGAGAAGGTAGAATTAAGGAACTAAAAGAAAGTTGTATATTTCATCAGTGCTATAGTGTACCCTGTGTGGCTCTTTTCTTCCTCGTGACCCTTCTATAAGGGGATGTCCAATAGTCTACAGATGGGTTTCGGTTCTCCACTCCACTCTCCCCCTCACGCTCATAGATAGGAGTTTTTTGCTCTGGGTCTTATATGCCTGATACTTCACGATCACTCAGGCTGGTATGATTCTTCCATGTGGATTTTGGTTGATTATTAGCTGGATGATCACTGATTTGTCTTCAAGTCTTTAAGACTCCACACGCTATATCTTTGGTATCCAGGCACCATTAGCTTTATTCATCACATTTACTTATGCACCCATTTGTCTTTGGCACTTGTTTCAGGAAGGTGAGAATCAAGGAATGCCAGGTGATTAAAACAAAGAGTTCTTGGATTGAAGGGATAGATGGGTCGAGGCCTACTATTCATCTGCTACCTTAATACTAAGCCTATAAATATATGTAGATCTATTTCCTTATGATTATATATAAATATATTTCCATATGTGCATGCCTATATTTAGATCTTTATAAATTCCCTTGCCTCCTAATTCTTTTTTTTTTGAGGGGGGGAGGCATCATTACCCTCTGGTGGCGGGAGCAGCCTTGCTGCTGGATTTGAACCTCTAACCCAGTGGGCTGCAGTCCTGCGCACAACCACTACACCGCCGGGGCTCAGCCCTCGCCTCTTAATTCTTTCCTCTATTTCCTTTTACTTTTATCTTGTCCCATTATCTTGTGCAGCCTTTATTTGGGTTTCAATAATTCCTCTCAGTCACATTGCACATTGCACAATCCCTACCAAGAATTCAATGCCCTCTTTGCCATCGATTTTCGATCACTTGTTGTTCCCTGGGTTTTTTAATACCCACTTCCTTTCCTCTACCACCCACTCTCCCATGTCCCCACCAGAACCATCGGTTCCAATGTTTCCTCCTCCGGGTTTTTTATCCCACCTATCTTATCTAAATAGACATACAGAGACAATAATAAGCACAAAAACAAGACAGAGTAACAAGGAAAAAAATCTATGACAAAAAAGGTCTATAAATAGAGCCAGGTCTATTTGTTGATCTTTAGGCGTGTTTTCCAGGCCAGTCTGATGGGATGCCACACCCTGGCCCCAAGTCTATTTTTGGCATTCCATGGGAACTTCATTGCTTTGCAGCCTTTGCTGCTCTTTTGCATATCCTTAGTGTTTCCCCCTAAAGTGGTGGGGTCAGAGTGGGCACTCTTCCCACACTGTGTCTCCAGTCTTGTCCCTCAAAGTGCTATGGGTCAGTGAGAGACATCGTGTCTCCTGGTGGGCCCAGCCCTATGGTCTTCTCTCTGTATTGGCAACTCTGAGAAGGAATCTTGTCCTCGGTGCTTAGCGAGCCAGGATATGTTCCACCTTGTCCTTTCTTTGTTTGCCCCTGTGTACTCTGATCAGAAGTCCTCCCTCTCCCTGAACTGGAGCTTCAGTCTTCTGAAGTGAATTGTTCTGGAGAGGAGGGATGGGTGTCCACATGGTTGAAATTGGGCTGGCCCCACAGATCTTTCTATTGGTTCCCTTCTTCATGCCAGCATGTTGCATTCACGCCTTGGCAAACCTCTCTCCCTGTCTTATGGAGATATAAACGACAACCACTCCTTGGGTGGGTTAGTGTCCTGCTCCCCCACACTATTCTTGTCCTTTTTTTTTTTTTTTTGGCATCACTGCTCTCCTGTGGTAGGAGTAGGAGGCCCAGCCCCACTGTTGGAATTGAACCTCTGTCCCAGTGGGCCGCAGTCCCGCGCACAACCACTACGCCACCGAAGCTCCTTTTTTCTCTTCTTCTTTCCCTCTTATTTTTAGTTGGCTACCATACATAGCCCTGGATTTGGTCTCACTCCTACCATACTACCTCTGCCTCACTCCTGGAATGTATGTATACAGGTTTTCCCCTCCAATGCCCCTTTTGCATTTTTAAGCTATGCACAGTGCACTCATGTTGTACTTATCCTTTTTTGTTTGGTTTACTTTGCTTAGCATAATTTTCTCCAGTTCTTCCCAGGTGGTAATGTGCTTCATGTGTTCATCACTGTTTTTTTAGGGATCCACAGGACTCTGTGGTATGTATGTATCACAGTTTTATTTTTTTAGATCATTTTATTGGGGGCTCATACAACTCTTATCACAATCAATACATACATCTCTTGTATGCAAACCACATTTGTACATTTGTTGCCATTGTCATTCTCAAAACATTTTCTTTCTACTTAAGCTCTTGGCATCAGCTCCTCATATTTATCCCCCGTTCCACACCCCCTCCCTCATCAACCCTTGATAATTTATAAATTGTCATATTGTACACTGTCCAATGTCTGTCTTCACCCACTTCCCTGTTGTCCGTAGGGAGGAGACTATATGTAGATCCTTGTAACTGGTACCCCCTTTCTACTCCATCTTCCCTCCACCCTCCCAGTATCATCACTCTTATCACTGGTCCTAAAGGGATTATCTGTCCTGAATTCCCCATGTTACCATACCCTATCTGTACCAGTGTGCATCCCCTGATCTAGCCAGATTTTTAAGGTAGAACATGATAGTGTGGGGGAGGAAGCATTGAAGAATAGAGGAAATTATATTGTTGCTACACTGTACTTTGACTAGCTCATCTCCTCCCCGTAACCCTTCTGGGGATGTCGCTTCACCTACAGATGGACTTTGGGTCCCCAATCTGTACTCCCCCTCTTTACAATATTATAATTTTTAGTTCTTTGATGCCTGATCCCTTTGTCAACTCATTGTCATACAGGCTTGTGTGCTTCATCCACATGAGCCTTGTGGCTTCCAAGCTAGATAGCTGCTTGTTTACTTTCGAGCCTTAAGGACTCCAGATACTATATCTTTTGATCACCAGGCACCATCAGCTTTCTTCACCACTTTTACTTATGCACGCATTTGTCTTCAGTGATTGTATCAGGTAGGTGAGCATCATGGAATGCCAATTTCATAGAACATAGTGTTCTTGCATTGAGGAAGTACTTGGGTGGAGGTCTAATGCCCATCTACTGCCTATAAGTATTTGTACATAAATCTATTTCCTCATCATCATATATAAGTATATTTACTTATTGAACCACAGATTTTTTATCCACTTGTCCATTGATGGAAATCTGGGTTGTTTCCAACTGCTGTCAGTTGTGAATTGGGCCATGATGGACATTGGAGCACAGATCTCTGGCTGTGGTTAGTATCATGCCTCTACTGGGTATATACCCAATAGAGGGATTGCTGGGTTTTATGGTAGCTCAATTTCCATCTGTTTTTGATATCACCAAATTGATTTCCATAGTTGCTATACATAACTACAGATGCTGGTGAGCAGTGAATGAGTTTCTCTCTCATCATAGCCTCTTAAGCACTTGTCACTTTCTGATTTTTTTAATTGGGCAATTTTTGAGAGTGTTAGGTAGTATCTCTTATTTCAATGTGTATTTCTCTTATGGCTAATGATCAGGAACATTTTCTCATATGTTTATTGGCCATTCAGATTTCTGTCTGAATCTTTGGTTCAGATCCATTGTCTATCTCCTCAGTGCACAATTAGTTGTTTTTCTTTTACTTTTTGGAAACTAGCAGAGTACTGTAGATTTTAAGTAATAAGGCCCTTGTATAAAGTGCTATTTTAAAGAGGTTTTTCCAGTCCATTGGCTCTCTTTCTTATTACCCTTGCTAAATTCTTTGGCAGTACATAGGTGTTTTATCTTCAGTATATCCCACTTGTCAATTTGTACTTCATCTGTATTTGTGCCCTTCACTATTTCTAATAGCCTATGTATTCCCTATCCCAAAGTTCTCAGGTTTGTCCCAATTGCTTCACTGATGGTCCTAATAGTTTGGGGTTTTACTTTATGGTCTGTGATCCACCTTCAATTTACTCATATGCATGAGTAAGGGTAAGGGTCTTGAGTAAGGGTAAGGGTAAGGGTAAGTAACTGAGGTAAGGGTCTTGCTTCATTTTTCTGCAGATAGATACCCATTTTTTCCAGCACCGCTTGTTGAAGAGGGCATCTGCTTCCCATTTGATATTTTTGTGGCCCTTATCAAAGATCATTTGTTTATATACTGATCATTTTATTTCTGTATTTTCAGTTTTTTTCCATTGTTCTGAGTATATGTCATTATACCAATACTATCCTGTTATGACCCCTGTGACTATAAAATGTGCTAAAGTCAGGTTAAGCAATTCCTCCCACCCTATCCTTCTTCTTGAGGAGTTCTCTGATAATTCTGGGCTTCTTCTCTCTCCATATGAAGTTGGTAATCAGTTATTCCAATTCTTTGAAGAAAGATGATAGTATTTGTATCTGGATTGCATTAAATTTATATAGTGAACTTTACTGAACTGACATCTTTACTATATTGAATCTTTAGATCCACAAGCATGGTATAGTCTTCCATTTGTTGAGGTCCCTTATGGTTTCTTAAAATACTGTTCTGTGGTTTTCCTGGTACAGATCTTTTGGGTATTATTAGTCAGTTATATCCCTAGATATTTCTATTTGTTCTTGGCTGTTGTGAAGTGTCCTACCTATTGATCCCCTCTTCCGTGGTCTTGTCCAATTTGTATACCAGTCCCATAGACTTCTGTTCATTGATTTTGTACCCTGTCACTCTGTCATATTGCTCTACCACTTGCAGTACTCCCCTTGTGGGGCTTTTGGGATTTTCCATCTATAAAAGCATATCATCATCTTTGAATAATGATAGTTTCACTTTTTCCTTTCCCAGGCAAATACCTCTGATGTCTTTTCTATGCTTTATGCTTTTAATTAGGAATCAGAACGATGTTAGCTAAGAGTAGGGACATCAATGTCAGGTCTCATTTTTCAGTGAGATAGTGTTCATCTTTTCTCCATTGACTACCATGTTGGCTGTTGGTTTTTCATATATAGCTTGTCTTATATTGAAGAATTTTCCTTCCATTCTTGTCTTCTTGAATGTCTTTAACAGGAATTGGTGTTGGATGTTGTCAAATACTTTTTCTGCATCTATTGATATTATCATATGAGTCATAATTTTTTATGTCAATGTAGCAAATAATATTAATAGTCTTTCTTATGTTGAACCATTCCTGCATCCCTGGTATGAATCCCACTTGGTCGTAATGAATTATTATTTTTTATATACTTTTGTATTCAATTGGCCAGTGTTTGGCTAAGGATTTTTGCATAGGTGTTTATTAGGGATATTGGTCCGTAGTTCCCTATTCTTGTGATATCCTTGTTCAGATATCAGTTATACTAGCTTCATTGAAGGAGTTCTGGAGTTTGCCAACTTTTTCTATATTCTCTAAGACTTTGTATAGAATTAGTGTCAGTTCTTCCCGAAATACTTGATAGAATTCTTATGTGAAGCCCTCTGGTCCAGGGGATTTTTTTATTGGTAATTCCTTGATAACCTTGTATAATTCTTATATTGCTATCAGTCCATTGAGATCCTTGATTACTGTGGAGGGATTGCTTTTCCAAGTGTTTGTACTCGTTGTGTTAGACATGTTCTCTAGAAGAACAAATAGGACACTTATATAATTATATTGCATGAATGTATGAGAATAGATACATACAGCATGAATGAGTTTAGCAGTTAATTAGCCCACAAAGCAGTACAGAGGACTCGGTTCAACTAACTTCTGGTCAAGTGTCTCTCATTGGGTGCATATATATTTATTATGCTCATTGGCTCTTGGTTTACTTTTTCCTTGAGCATTATATAGTGCTCCATAGTTATCTCTTTTTTATGGCTTGCACGTGAGATCAATTTTGTCTGAGATTAGAATTTCAAATCTTGCATTTTTTGAATTGCCATTTGTTTGCTATATTTTTCTGCAGCCTTTGATTCTCCACCAATTTTTGTCTGTAATCTTGAGATGTGTCTTGTGTAGGTAACAGTTTGACAGGTTGTGTATTCTAAGCCAATCTGCTAACCCCTGCCTTTTAATGCCTGAGTTGAGTCCATTGATATTTGAGGTTATTCCATCCATCCATGGACTCTGTAATGTCATCTTGTACCTCTTGGGGGGTGTTTTCCTATCTCCCTTTCTTATCAGTGTGTTGTGTGTGTGTTTGCCTTCATTCTACACTTGAACCAATGCTATCTTGGGGGCTGTTTTATCTTTGTTGTCTTCTGGGTGTGATTGCTTTATATAGCTATTTCTTATTTGTGCTTGGTGATTGCTGTTCATCTGCTGATACTGGGTTGCTAAGGTTCTTTTGTAGGACTGTTTCTTTTAGTGTATTCTTTGATTTTTTCCCCCCTTGTCTAGGAAGATTATTATTTCTCCATCTATCTCGATAGATTATTTGGCTGGATAGAGTATTTTGGGGTTTGCATTATTTTCCTTCAATTTTCATATTATGCTACTCTACTCTCTCTTTTTCTTCATGGGGTCTGCTGATAGGTCTGAGAATATTCTTATTTGGGTATCTTATAGGTTACTGCATGCTTTTCCCTAGTTTCTCTCATAATGTTCTCCTTTTCCTCAAACTTGGATAGTTTAACTATTATGTGCCTTGGTGACTTCTTTTTGGAATTCATTCAGGTGAAGTTCTTTTGGCCTCCTGAATGGTTGCCTGGTTTTCATTCATTATGCTCCACCAGTTTTCCTCTAAGAATTCCCTTATTATTTTTTGCCTTTGACTTCTTAGTTGTGTCTTGTTCAGGTAGTCAATTAATTCTAATGTTGTTCCTCTTCATAGCATCAGACTGGGATCTCAAGTTTTCTTCAGCTTCTACCTGCTCTTATTTGATTCTCTTTCCCCTGTAATGAAGTCTGTCTGTTTATCATCTAAGTCACTGGTATGATTCTCTGCCTTCCCAAGTCATTGGAGAAGTCTGTGAATTTGCTGCTGGCTTTTGTTATTTTATCTCTCAAGTCTTGTACTTCCCTATGGTGCATGGCCTTTATCTCCTCTATCATTCCATCCTTTTTTTTTATTGTTACCCTCATAACCTGTATGACCACAAGGAGCATACTGAAGATTTCTTTCTGTGGCAAATTAATGTCTGCTTCTTCTGTGCATTTCACTAGATGTAGGACTTCTTCCAACATGGCCTGCTTTTTCTCCTTTTATTGTTGAGGTTGTTGGGATTGAATGTTGTTTGTTTTATATTGTTTTAGAGGAGTCCGGTGCCATTTTCCAGAGAGTCATAGAGCATTGGACTCAATCTTTGAGAGAGTCAGGGATGCTTTTTCAAACTGCCTGCAACTAATTGCACTGTGGAGTTGGGCTACTGCTTTATCCTCCTGTGGTTTCACTCTTACCATATCCAACTAGTATTCTGTTATTTGGAGGGGTGGCTGGATGGTCCTCTTAGGGGATGTTGGTTGAATGGTTGTGAACTCATGAGGCTAGCGCTGCACTGAATGATCTAACAGAAAATCATGGTGGTGTGACCCACAGTGGCTAGTGTGGCTCACAGGGTGTTGAGAGGTGCCTGCTGCAACTGAAGTTCCATGGAGGAAAGGTGTGTGTGTGCACTGTGATGTAGTTATTGAGGATGGTGGGTAGAATTGTGCTAGTTGGCAAGTTTGCTGCATAGATTGGGCAGAACTTCCCATATCAGCATGGATTGCTGGATAGTGTTGGCATAATTGCCTTAGACCATGTAAGGCACTACAGCAGGCAAGAGGAAGTTCTCTGAGACACCTGGGACTGTGGAGGATGAGCAGGTATTCCCTCAGCCACTTAGAGCACTGTGGAAGACAGGCAAGTGGAGCTCCCCAAAGCACAGACTGGACATACCCCAGTTGCATAAAATACCTTGGATGCATGAGTTCCCCTGCAATGGAAGATGGGTGGGATTTCTATAGCCTAGTGTTACTCAGCAGAGGGTGATGCTTCCATAGCTGGGTAGAGAATAGGCTTAATTTCCCTAGGTGATGAGGAGTGGCATGGAGGCTGACAGTGGTGTGCAAGAGGAAAGAGTGGAGAAAAAATGAACCCACTGAGACTGTAGAGGGAAAGAGAGAAGAAAGAAAAACAAAAATAAAGATATAGTTGAACCCTGATCATCTGACTGTGGGCTAGAGGAGTATTCCCCCTACCCAGAGGTGGTGTCCTGCTGTGGTCATGTTGAAGTAAAGTCCTTGAGCTGGTGGAAGGAGACTGGCTCTGGCGGAGACTGTGGCGGGGCTAAAGTTAAGCCTTAACCAGCCTCCAGAGTGGTCAGTCAAAAGCCCAAAGCTTCTCAAAACCTAGTGGATCTGAGCCAACTTATGAAGCTCCTCCTGTGACTTGTCAGTGTGGAATTTTCTCTCAGTGACTGGCCAGTGCTGATTTCTGCAGAGTCCCTCTAGTATGTGTTACTCAGTCTCCATCTTGCTGCCCTAACTGTTCTTTCAGTTTCTGTCCATACACTAGCCCAATGTCCCCTTTGTATTGTTAAGTATTTGTTGTAGGAACACCCTACTACCTGGTATCAAAATTCATATTAGATTCCTGTGGCCCCTGCAAGAGAGGACTATTTAACTGAACAGCTTTCAATAGCAGGCATTCGTTCCTTATGGCTTTAGAGGCTTTCAGTGTGAAAACAGGCACTGTCAAGGCTATGCATGTCTAAAGGCTCTATAAAGGGATTCTTCTTTGCCTCTTCAGTCTTACATTAGTATAGAGTAGTTCTTTTTTGTAGATGCAATATTCCAATATGTCAGAGTCACCCCATAACATTATCTCTCAGTGTTATTATGTACACATATCCCCTTTTTTATTAGGATACCAGCCATTGGATTAGAGCTCACATTAATCCAATATGACCTTATTTCAATTTGATTACATCTACAAACATTCTATTTCCAAATAAGTTCCCTGTCACAGAATATAGAAGTAGGAACTTCAGCACATCTTGGAGAACATGATTAAACTCCTAAAAATTGCAAAAATAAAATACTTACATTATTCTCTAAATCATAGACATGTGTCTAGTTATCAGCACACAAGGTTTTGTCATCTGCCTATCAAAGGTTGTTAGTAAACCTTCCCCTAATCCCAATGCCATGTTTTTCTGTATATAACCCAGCCCCTCTGAGTATTTGCTCAGCATACAGATTGAGTACATATGCTATGAGGCTACAACTCTGATGGACACCTTTCCTAATTTTAAACCATGCAGTATTCCCTCATTCTGTTCGCATGACTGCTTCTTGATCCATATTCAAGTATCAACTTTTTAAAAATCCAGTTTTCACATGTATATGAGGCATATGTTTTCCTGAAGAGCATGGTAAACACTGTGCCATGTTTGCTTACCATGGTATTTTTGAAGACCAAAAGCATGGTGACATGTGTGCTTACCACTACATCATACTAAAAGAGTCATGGTCAGAATGAACCACTCTCATGTACTATTCCATTTAACCGTGGGGAATGTGGGAAGCATGGCACCATGTGTTTTCTCCTGTATGCTTTTCAGAGTATGGTAAACTTTGATGCACTTGGGCTACTTGCCCTTTTTCTACAGGTGCTTGATAAGCAAAGACACACATGTGCTTCTTGATCCATCTATCCTTGCTAAGTGTGGTGAGCAGGGAGCTGTGTGTTGGTGTCAGCAGGTTTTCCATGGGGAGCTTGGTAAGCATGGAGGCACTTGTGCTGTCTGGCCTGTTTTTTCTTGTACATGTGGTAGGCACACAGGCACTTGCACTTGCCGTGTACCTTAGAAAAATAAGCTCTTGTACTTAGCAGTGTTATACCAAATGGTCATGGACAAGAGGGAGCCATTTGTGCTCACCAGCCCATTTTTTGGAGGACACTTTAGTAAACACCAAGGCATATGTGCTTACTGACCTGTTTTTGTTTTTTTTTAACAAGGAGCATTTTTGCTTACTTGTTTTTCTTTGCAGGATGTTGCGAACATGGAGGCACTTATGCATACTAACCCATTTTTCACTAGGGATCGTGCTAGCCATGAAGTGACTTGTGCTTACTGGCCAATTTGTTCATATGAAGTGTGGAAAGGATGGAGACACTTGTGCTTACCAGCCCACTTTGGTGGGTAGTTTGTAAGCACACACACCCCCCGCCGCTGTCCACACCCCAGAGAGGAGGTCATATGTAGATCCCTGAAATTAGTTCTCCCTTTCTACTCCACCATCCCTTCACCTCCCTCCCAGTATCACCACTCCCTCCACAAGATCCCCCGAGGGATTACCTATCCTAAATTCCCTATGTTTCCAACTCCAGTGTACATCCCCTGGTCTAGCTGAATCTGTCTAGTAGAATTGGGATCAAGATTGTGCGTGGGAGGAAGCATTTGGGAACCAGAGGAAAGTTTCACATTTCATTGCTACTACACTGTACCTTGACAGGCTCATCTCCTTACTGCAAACCCTCTGTAAGAGGATGTCGCTTCACTTATTGATGGACTTTGGGTCCCCAATCTGGACTCCCCCTCAGTTATAATGACATAATTTATAGTACTTTGATGCACAGGCTGGTGTGCTTCTTCCATGTGGACTTGCTTCTGAGCGAGATGGCCACTTGTTTGCTTTGAAGTCTTTAAGACCCCAGATGCTACATCTTTGGATAGCTGGGCACCCTCAGCTTTCTTCACCACATTTGCTTGTGCATATATTTGTCATCAGCGATGATATCAGGAAAGTGAGCATATAATGTTATGATTATTAGTTCTTGAAATCTGATTATTGATCCATTTGACACCTCTTGGTCCCACAAGCTTGTGTGCTTCTTCCATGTGGGCTGTGTTGCTTCTGAGTTGGATGGCTGTTTGTTTATTCTAACCTTTAAGTAAGGCTTAAAGATATTGCTATATCTTTTCATAGCCAGGCACCATCAGCTTTCTTCACCATTCTTATTCTTACTGTTGTTTGGGTGTGAGGGAAAGGGTGTTGCTTGGACGTGCAATTCAAACAGTGTGCTAAATAATCAGAAGAAGAGGCATGTTTTCACATGAGTGAAATATATACCATGTGCTATCACCCCGAAAAACATGAATTCACCTCAGATACTTACATCCTGGGTAATAGAAAGACAAAGGCTCTGTCTTACTTTTCACTTGTGTTTTGCAAAATGGGTGTCTTAAACTAACCACAGATTATCTCCTCACAGTGTAGGAGACTCAGAGTGCAGGGGGCCACCTGTGAAGGACAGCTTTTCTCTGTCAGTTCTGAATGGCCTTCAGGCAATTGGCAGCTCTTTTCTCCCCTCTTGGTTTACTAATTCCTCCTGCTCTTTTATATCCCAAAGGAGATTGACTTGAGACATGCCCTACACAAACACTGCCTTATTAATATAAAACTAGGTATAAGAGGAGTAGAAAGCATATTTTAGAAAACAGAAATCAAGTCATAACCGATTTCAAATTGCATATTCATAAGGGTGATCATGTTGAGGTTGATTTCCTGCTCAACTTAAGACACGTAGAAAGCATTTCCCTCTGAAAGATTTTAGGTTATTTTAAATAAAATATTGTAAGCATTACATTTCTTCTTTCCTACTTTTTCTGAACTTTAGTTGGAATGAAAAGTTACATTTTGTCCTGAAATAAGTAAGTGAGTTAATTTCCCTGAATGCAGAAAAAGCTTCCAGGAGAAAAGGGCAGCCATCTCTCTCCCTTGATACAGGTCACGGTTTTCAGAGAGCATTATTATATTTTTGTGACTTTTGAATGTCAAGTCTTAGGGCCTATATGCAACCACTAGTATATCAGTTGGAGTTAATAGAGAAAATGAAAACTTAGAAAAGCAAATTCATAAACACTCATATATGTATAAGAAAGAATTTTATATACAAAGGCAAGTGTATATTAAGAAAATATCCCAGCTCAGTCTAGTCCAACCAAGGTCATAAGTCTGATATTAGTCCATGTGTCCAATACCAATCAATAAGTCCTCTTCAGACTCACGAAACACAGGCAATGACACCAGGACAATCACAGGCCAGTGGGTGCAGAGTCTTGTATATCCAGTGGTAGAAGAAGCATCTCAGCACTGGTAGGGGTCTCTCCATGGATCCTGCAGTTTCCAGGGCTCAAGGTCTATCAGCATACTGCCATGTGTCCCGTCAGCTGCAATGTCTCCCAGGGAGTGAGCCTTATCAGTGGAGCATTTCCAAGGGACTGAATAATGAGTCCCTTATTTTCAATGGGGAACCCTCACCCCCCCCACCCTGCCCAAATTTCCCAGAATTCTCAGGAGAAAGTCATGCCCACACAAAGATCTCGTTGACTATCTTCAGATTGACAGGCTAGACTCTACCTCACCAGATTAGGTGAATGCCACAGAGGTCAAGGATTCCAGAGGACATCATGATATTCTTGTGGCTTTTGAGTGTGAATTTTTTGGTCCTATATGCAACCACTAGTATATTAATGAGGGTTAATAGAGGAAATGAAAACAACTCCTACTTACTTTGGATTAAAAAACAATTAATCTCTGATAATTTGTTGCTTAAAACTGGAGCCTACAAAAGTTGAATTCAAGAACCTAAAATCAGACATTAGGCTTCAACATCCTTATCATGTAACTGCCGTTCAGAGGTCAAGAAAAAAGGGATGCTACTTTTCCCATTCCTTAGAGAATCTGAAAACCTATAGAATCATTGTTCATGATTAGATCAAAGTAGCACAAAGTATCTTGTATACAGAGTAATCTGGCATTTATGCTTTTACTAAGGGAAAAAACCTCCTCCAAAAGTATCCCTTTTTATTGAAATAAATATTTACTTAGAAAAACTAGGTAATAACCTTTCATCTACTGGCACGATACTCACTATATTTAGTTTATTATTTTTTTAAAATAATTTTATTGGGAACTCTCCTTGCCTGTAGATTAAGGTAGTTTGTGAAATAGGTTTGGGAAAAAAGTAGAGCCAGTAGCTGAGTAGAAGTGTCTTCAGATATCTTTTGAGTTGACTGGATGCAGAGGAACTTCAGAAGGGGCCCTGTGGGTCACAGGGAAACAGAGGTGTCTAACCATCATCATCAATGAGTCAACTTTTATAGCAGTGTTTCTCAACCTTGCTAACGTCATGATCCTTTAAGACTGTTCCTCATGTTGTGGTGACCCCCAAATATGAAATTACTTTTGTTGCTACTTCATGTGAGCAGGCCCATATGAAGATGGACAGAGAAGTGGTGTCTAAGTTCCTAAGACCATCAGAAATACGTATTTTCCTATATTCTTTGGCGACCCCTGTGAAAGGGTCATTAGACTCCCAAAGGGGTCAGGACCTACAGGCTGAGAACAGCTGCTTTAGAGTGTCTGTAAAGCATGAAGAGCATATCTTTAGGGTGAAGATACCTTGGGGAACACACTAGTATTGATTTCCCATTTTAAAAGTTTCAGATGTGTCCACAGATGTTAACTGCATTCAAAGAGCACAAAACTTATTTCAAAATATCTGTAATTATAGATGCAGATACTGTAGAAGGTACAGTATCTTAAAGGTACTTAAATATTCCTATGCAAATGGATTCACATGTGACTTGAAAACATATTAATATAAACTGAAATTTATGTACTATATCATCCTTTCATCTACAGGCAAGGTATTCACTATACACAGTTTGCTCTTTTTTAAAAATAAGTTTATTGGGCCTCTCACAGGTCTTATCACAATCCATACATCCATCCATTGTGTCAAGCACATTTGTACACATTTGTACACATGTTGCCATCATCATTTTCAAAACATTTTCTTTCTACTTGAGCCCTTGGTGTCAGCTCATTTTCCCCTATCTCCCACCCTCCCTCATGAACCTTTTTAATTTATGAATTATTATTTTCTTCATGTCTTACACTGACCTCTGTCTCCCTTCACCCACTTTCCTGTTGTTCACCCCTCTGGGAGGGGGTTATATGTCAATCTTTGTGATCAGTTTCCCAACACATCCCCTTACCCTACTGGTATTGCTACTCTTATTATTGGACCTGATGGGTTTATCTGGCCTAGATTCCCTGTGAGCTCTTATCTGTACCAGTGTACAAGCTCCGGTCTGACTGGATTTGTAAGGTAGAGTTGGGATCATGATAATGGGGGCCACCAGGGTGAGGTGGGAGAGTAAGCATTAAAGAATTAGAGGAAAGTTATAAGTTTTATTGGTGCTATGCTTCACCCTGTCTGGTTGTCTCTTTCTCGTGATCCCCTGTGAGGTGATGTCCAATTGTCTATGGATGAATTGTGAGTCTCCACTCCGCCCTCCTCTCCATTAACACCTATATAATTTTGGTTCTGGATCTTTGATGCCTGACACCTGATCACATTGATACATCATGATCACACAGGCCAGTGTGTTTCTTTCATGGGGTGTTGTTGCTTCTCGGCTAAATAGTTGCTGGTTTATCTTCAAGTCTTCAAGACCCCCAAAGCTTTATCTTTTGATAGATAGATAGAAAAAAATCTATTGGATTTTTTTCACCCACATTCCATATGTAAATATTTTGTCTTCAGTGATTGTGTCAGGAGGTGAGCATCACAGGATACTGGATTATTAGAACAAAGCATTTTTGCTTTCAGGGAGTACTTGAGTAGAGGCCCCATGTTCATCTGCTACTTTAAGATTTAATATATAAATATATGTACATAGATATATTTCCTTACTGTTCTATATAAATATATTTACATATGTACATGCCTGTATTTAGACATCTATAAATGTCATTTGCTTGCTAGTTCTTTCCTCTCTCCTTTTACTTTCCCCTTGTCCCACTATCATGTTCCATTTTCATTCGGGATTTAGTAATTCCTCTCAGCTACATTGCACTTAATCAAGTACAATCAAGCATAGTAACATTTCCTCAACATTGATTTTAGATCACTTGTTGTTCTCTTGTCCCTGGGGCACCCCCTATCATTCCCACACCTCCCCTCTCCAATGTCCCCCCAGAACCTTCAGTCCCATTGTTTTCTCATCCAGATTGTTTATTCCACCTATATGCCCTGGATAGACATGTAAAAGCAATAATAATCACACTAACAAAAGAGCAATAACAATGAAAAAGAAACGATTATAAATAGTTGCAGAACCATTTCTTGACATTTATGAGCATTTTCTGGTAGAGTCTGATGGGATTCTGCACTCTGGCCCCAAAGTCTATTTTGGTTTTCATCAGGACCTCATTGCAGTTTATTCCTAAAATCAGACTTGTTCAAGACCACCAGTGAGTTCTAGTCATCAGCTTTTTCATGGCCTCTTTAACCTCTTTGTTCCTGAGACTGTAGATGAGAGAATTCAACATGGGGATCACAACTGTGTAGAACACAGACACCACCTTGTTCTGGTCAGAGGAGTAGATGGACTTGGGCATCACGTAGATGAATGTAATTGTTCCATAGTATAGAGTGACAGCAGTAAGGTGGGAGGTGCAAGTAGAGAAGGCCTTGCGGTGCCCCTCAGTGGAGTGCATCTTCAGGATGGTGATGAGGATGTAGACATAGGAGACAACGATGACAAACACTGTGACCACAATGATGGAGCCAGAAGAGATGGCTGGAATGATGTCAGAAGTAAAATCATGAGAACAAGAAAGTTTCAAAAGGGGTGAATAGTCACAGAAGAAGTGGTTGACTGCATTTGGTTCACAGAAGGACAGACGTAATAAACAGCCAGTAAATGTCCATGCATTAACACACCCACCTAAGTAGGATATTCCCACCAAGATCATACATATCCTAGGGGACATCTGTGTGGAGTAGAGCAGAGGTGAGCAGATGGCCACATAGCGATCATAGGCCATGGCAGCCAGAAGGAAGCACTCGGCTGTTCCAAATGTGACCACAGAACAGAGTTGAGCGACACAGCCCATAACAGGGAGAGATGTTTCCTCCCTTAAGAAGCCCATGAGCATGACAGGAGTGACTGACGAGGAATACCCAATGTCTACAAAAGCCAAATGGCAGAGGAAAAGGTACATGGGAGTATGAAGCTGAGGGCTGCTCCTGATTAATACGATTATGCTGATATTTCCCATGACTGTGACAGCATAGATTGCCAGAAACAAAACAAATAAAACAGCACCAACTGTAGGATCCTCTGTTAATCCCAGAATAATGAACTCTGTCACAATTGTGTAGTTTCCAGTTCCCATCTACAGTGATTGGAAATGGTGCCCACTGAAATCAGAACAAGTAGAAGTTAGGATGGATGTCTTATAATCTGGATACTTAATGTTTACAATGACATGTAATAAAAATTTCAACATGGATAATTATGTCCAAATTTGTTGTTTCATAGAATGCTTTAGTATACAATCTCTTGTGTAAGAAATGAAGATATACATATATATTCATTGAAATCAAGTTAGGAATACTCTCAAACCCTAATTTTTCAGTTTTTCATCCTCAACTTATATTTGTATCATGTTCTTAATTTACATCTTCCATGAAGAATAGTTTCTCACAAGATCATATCTCAGATAGGGTCATTATATGAATCAAAAGACCCAGTAAGAAACTATTCCTAAGTCAAAAACATGATTAAAGAATGATAGCAATATCAGGATAGATCAATATTCAAAGATAACAGCTACTGTTCAACAGGGTGGATGAGGTATCATTTCTTATATCAAAGAGGATTTGCAGTCATTAACAATGCTAGTTTTACAACTGAATTCAGTACATGCTAACCCAGAGGAAAGAGAAGAAGTCAGTCACTCCACTGCGGGCTGTGCTTTTTACACAATCACAAAGTCTCAGAAAAATACACATCCAAGACTGAAGAAGGTTGAGTCTTGATTTAAGTGAAGATGTTTGTGTCCTGGAAAGGAAAGAGTGGAGAGGAGATGAAGATTAAAGAGGAAAGAGAGTCCTCTCAAAATCAAGCACTGTATCTGATCCAGGATAGTAAGGTCAATTGAAGGGGAAGTCAGCCATGTGAGTCAGGTTACTTCTGAAAGTCTTGGCAGCTCCAGAGGCGCTTGGACTCTTCATGAGCTGGGGCTGACAGCAGGAGATACCATCTTCTCACCAGCTTGCATCCTCATTAGAATAATAACAAGACATCAACTTCTGGAAAGCTCTTCCTCATGTCAACTTGACAATGCTGCATGAGTTCTAAAGTGAAGGTCTTTCATCCACCCTCACATCCTAATTCCACTGTGACAAATGGCAGTGGAGGTGGACCTATCTGACCTCTTCTGGCTTCCCTATTGTCAGGCGGCAAGGGTCAGATGCCTTCACCCTCCATCCTTCTTTCCTCTAGCCGGTCACCAACATTCCTCCCACAGCACTCTAGTTCTACGCTGGGCTTGATAATTTGCTGCACTGACCACACAGAACCAGACAGCACTTACAATTCTGGGAGCTAGTTAGGGTGCCACAAGTCAATATGAGCAAAGAGTAAGGATCCAGTCACTGGTCCAGAGTCACACCTCTCCTCAGCCAGCAGACAAGCCTTTCTCTGCTCCTGAGATTCATGGCCACATGACCCCTTGGCCTTACCTCCCATGGGCCAGAAAAACAGCCCACCAGTTAGCTGTTCTGTCTCACAATCCCACGTAGTTTTGGTGCCCCTCCTTTGTGTTTCCATACAACAATTTCTGGTGCATGTGGTCTCAGTAGCCTCCACCAGATCACAAAAAGGTTTTGGATGTGCTCTTCAGAATGTCCCTGGGATTTCTCTGTGTCCAAAAGGCTCTTGTGTACCAAGGAATGGCTCTGCTGGAGATATGGTTTGTCTCTTAGCTAATCATACTCCCAGGGAAAACAAAGGATGGTGTCTTAAGACACATCCTCTAGTAAACTTAAAGATGCCCCCAAGGAAACAAAGGGTGTGGCTTGGTTCATACCCTTTACTTAGGTCTAAAGATGCCCTCAAGAGAAAGGGTGTATGACTAGGGCTTAATCACACCCCACCCCAATCTAGCCATAAAGTTAGAAATGAAACTGGAGATGGCATGATAGAATTTTCGATGGCCAGCAACTTGTTCTTAGCATATGGCTTTTTTCAACAATGCAAAAGGCACCTATACAGGCGGCCTTGTTCAGATGTACTATACAGATGGGAAGAGATGAAGATTTTCAATATCTGCACCTAAAACGAGGCCAGGAATCAACTGTAGAACATACCATGAGTTGCTCATATGCAAGTGCAAGTTGAAGGTGAGGAAAATGCAGACAAGTCCAAACAAACTCAGGACCTAAATGTATTGATATTTCAAATCTCACTCATAGTGATCCTATAGGACTGGGTCAAAATACCCCTTGCTGCCAGGCTGCAGCAATGAGACACACAGCATTCCTCTAGTTCTTTAATGCTTCCTCCTATGACTGTCCCTCCCCACCTCATGATCATGACCCCAGTTCTACCTTACAGATCCTGCTAGCCCAAAGCATGTGTACTGGTACAGGGAAGAGTTCACAAACCCGAAATCTAGGATAGATGAACCCCTCAGGAACAGTAACGGAGTAGTGATTCCTTAGCGTAGGGCAAAAGTAGGGGGAGAAGGAGGAGAAAGGAGAAACCAATTCAATGATCAACATATAACAACCCCACCCCTACCCCCACAGGGGTGAGAACAACAGAAATGTGGGTGAAAGGAGACAGCAGGTGATATAAGGCATGAAAATACTAATAATTTATAATTCATGAAGGAAAGAGAGGTAGAAAAAGAGGAGCTGATGCCAGAGGCTCAAGAAGAAAAAAATGTTTTGAAACAATGATGTCAACTTATGTACATAACTGGTAATACAATTGGTGTATGGATTTTTGTATCTGTATGTGTGTGTAACATAGAGCTATGTATCAAAGAGCAAACATACATTGAGATAACATCCCATCCCAGTCCAGATCAAGTCCATAAGTGTGAGATTAGCTCAGATGTCTGGTACTATCCACAAATTCATTTTTAGCCTCACAGGGTGCACGCAAAGATGCCAAATGCAGGGCAATCACAGAGCAGTGGCGGATCCAGTCATCATGGAGACATCTCAGCCCTGCTGTAGGCTCCACATGGATCCTCCAGTTCTAGGGCTCTGGCTTCCATCAGCATGACTCCATGTGGTTTGTCAACAGGAGGATGTCAAGCAGTGAGAGTGTGTCCCACCTCAAGGGAGGAAGAAGTTCCCAGAATCTTCATGAGAAAGCCACGCTCACAAGGAGGGATCAATCCGGATGTAATCTGATTGACAGCCTAGACTCCACCCCTTCATCCTTTTTTCAATTTGATTAAATTGTGTAACCACTGCACACAGTAATGGTTATAGTTGGACACAATGAAAGGAGGATAATACGGTTGAAGGTTAGAGAAAAATAATACAAGCAATAAGTTTCGTTTAAGGAAAATGTTGATAATACATAAAGACTGGCTAGAAAAAGAAGACAAAGCTTTAAAATAGAAGCAGAGACACTTCAAGTTTCTATAATTTTATGGCAGAAAGGATTTTATAACAAGTTGTAGAAATGGCTTTTGCTTGTATGGATTCTTTTTTTTTCCCTTTTGGCGGGGGGCATCACTGCCTTCTGGTGGTCGTGGGAGCTACCCAGTGCTGCCGCTGGATTTGAACCACCAGGCCCACGGGCCACAATCCCACACTCAACCACTTACGCCACTGGGACTCAGCCCTTTGTATGGATTCTTATAAGAGCTGTAAGAGCCCCCATTAAAATGATTTTTAAAAAAGAAAGAAATGCCCATGTGGGTTTCCTAGACTGTAAATATTTACAGTGGAAAGCCTAACCTTTCTTCCCAGGAACAGCTGGTGGTACCCAACTGCATTACTTGTGGTCAACAGCTCAATACATCATCAAGATGTCACCAGCAATCCTTGAAAACAAGACTACATGAGCCAACATATGACCCTCAGTATACAAGTATGTGGCCTGAACTTCAAGAATATCTCAAAAACAGATATGACCATTTGAACACTAATGACAGAGAACAAGAGAAGCTGTTAGAAAACATCAAGATTATCATATATGAAGGAATAAGAGTTCATTAAAAGCACAGGAAAGAAGGAAAAGTTAAATGTGGATGTCGTAAGAAACTCTGAAACTTACTCTTAAACTATAGAATAACTAAGAAATATACAAGAAATGATGAAGTCAAAGAACTGAACAGAAAATTTCAAAGGGCAGCTAAAGTAGAAAAAAACAAAATATTATAATGAAAGGTGTAAAGAGCTAGAGTTAGAAAACTGAAAATGAAGAACATGCTCAGAGTACCTTAACCTAAAAAAATCAAGAAAACTCAAGCTTTGTGGTGCAATATTTAAAGATTCTGTGAGCAAAACGTTGAATGACTCAGGAAGCATCAAAAGACATGGAAAGAATATGCAGAGTGACTGTATCAGCAAGAACTAGGTGTCTTTCCATTATTCCAACAGGAAAAGAATGAGCAAGAACCAATGACACTAAAGGAAAAAGTCCAAATGGTACTGAAAGCATTCGTCAGCAACAAGACCCTAGGAATTCATGAAATACCAATTGAAATGCCTCAACAAATTGACAAAACACTGAAAGCATTCATTCATTTATGCCAAGAAATTTGGTAGACCAACTGACTGAAAAAGTCTATTTCTGTATCCATTCCAAAGAAAGATGATCTAAAATAATGTGCTGATTATAGAACAATATCATTGATATCTCAAGTAAGTACATTTCTTTTGAAGATGTCCCAACAATGGTTGTAGCAATACATTGGCCAGGAGTTATCAGAGGTTCAGACCAGATTCAGAAGAAGATGAGGAATAAGAGATATCATTGCTGGTGCCAGATGGATCTTGGCTGAAAACAGAGAATACCAGAAAGATGTTTACTTGTGTTTCATTGACTAGGCCAAGGCATTCAACTGAATGGTTCATGAAATAGATTTGCCTTTAGAAAAGTGGCAACTTCAGAACATCCAGTTGTGCTCATGAAGAACTTGTTCATGGATCAAGAAGTGATTATACAAACAGAACCAGGGAATATAACATGATTTAAGGTTAGGAAAGGTTGTATCCTCTCACCATACCTATTCAATGGGTGTGCTGAACAAATAATCAGAGAAGCTGACTTATAGGAAGAATGGCATCAGGACTGTAAGAAGGCTTATGATACGACCTTGGTTGCTGAAAGTGAAGAGGACTTGAAGCACATAATGAAGATCAAAGATTACCCCTTCAGTATGGATTGCAACTCAATGTAAAGATGACAAAGATCCTCACATCTGGACTGATAGGTAACATCATGATAAATGGGGGAAAGATTGAAGTTGGCAAGGCTTTTATCTTTCTTGAATCTACACTCAACGCTTATGAGCTTTAAAGTCAAGAGGTCAAATGATGCATTGCATTGGATAAATCTGCTGCCGAACACCTCTTTAAAGTGTAGAAAAGAAAGGAGCTTACTTTGAGGGCTAAGGTTCATCTGACCCAAGCCATGATATTTTCTATTGTTTCATATGCATGTGAAAGTTGAACATTGAATAAGGAAGACTGGATAAAAGTCGAAGTATGGTGTTGGTGAAAAATACTGTAAGTACTAGGAACTGCCAAAAGAGTAAACAAATATGTCTTGGACGAAGTACATACAGAGTGCTTCTTAAGTGGCAAAGATGATGAGACTTTGTCACGTATTTTAGACATGTTCTTGGAGAGACCATTCCCCAGAGAAGGGCTTGATCAAGTGGAGAGACAGGGATGAAGACAGGCCTCGTGAGATGGATTGACACAGTGGCTGCAACAATGGGCTAACACATAAGAACAATCCTAAGAAGACACAGGAACGGGTGCTGTTTTGTTTTGTTTTGTTTTACATAGGGTGACTAAGAGTTGGAACAGACTCCTTGGCACTGAACAATAACAAGAATTTTGTTCATTAGTAAAGAGCACCCTCCAAAATTGGATTACATACAAAAGAAAAGTTCATAATTTTAATGCATCTTCTGAAGAGTTATGACTCGATGGGCCATATTAGTTGGCAACCTCCCTTCCACCATAAATGTCTTACTGTTACATAGGAGCAAATGGAGACTCTTTGTATATAAATAGCTTCTTTATGTCAGCATCTCTATGTGTCAAGACCTATATTAGGAATAATAATCCATGGAGTTGTTACTATTAATAGTGTCATCATTTTACTTTTGAGAAAAAAAGAAGCTCAAAGTCATAGAGAACTCAGCACAAATGATATAATCAGAAAGTGGTGGAAACAGGATCCAATTTAGGCATACCTGGATTCAAAACTCTGACAAAAAGAATTCATGTATATAAGCTGTGGAGAATTAGTCAGACTGTGAACATAGTATATTTCCTCCTATAATTTTTGGACATAGCTATCTGTATATTTTTAGACATAGCTATCTGTTATTTTGGCATGAGCTTTCACATGGGTTCATGGGATGTCCATATTCAAAGGCTGGCATAATATTCCAAAGCAATTATCTCATTCTACAAAGGCAGACACCAATCTCAGTAAAAATCAATTCATTTTAAGTATTTTCTCATAAATGAGTTGAAACTTGAAGCCATCTTCCTAGATCCCATGCTCAAGATGCATTTTTCTTCCTTATTGGTGACCATGTTTATATAAAATACCTCTTCTCTATATTTCCTAAATAAGGTACCATGAAACAAATTTGGATCATTACATGTACACAAAGCTTATTTAAATTAAATTTTATGTAGCTGACACTTGTAAATGGGGGATTTTGAAATTCATATGAACTAGGCACATCTAACTGAGAAGCAACAAAACTCACATGGAAGAAGGACACCAGCCTGTGTGATCACAAGGTGTCAAAGGGATCAGGCATCAGGCATCAAAAAACAAAAAAATCATATCACTGTGAATGAGGGGGAGTGCGGAGTGGGGACTCAAAGCCCACCTGTAGGCAAGTGGATATTCCCACACAGAAGGGTCACGAGAAGGAGACAAGCCAGTCAGGGTGGAGTGTAGCAACAATGAAACATACAACTTTTCTCTGGTTCTTAAATGCTTCCTTCCCACCTTCCCATGCCCCCACCCCCATCATGATCCCAATTCTACCTTATAAATCTGGCTAGACCAGAGGATGTACAATGGTACAGATAGGAACTGGAAACACAGGAAATCCCCTCAGGACCAGTGGTGATAGTAGTGAAACCAGGAAGATGGTGTAGAAGAGGGGAACCAATTATAAGGATCTACATATAATCCCCTTCCTGGGGGGTGGACAATAGAATAGTGGTTTATGGGAGACACCAGAAAGTGTAAGACATAACAAAATAATAATAATTTATAAATTATCAAAGGTTCATGTGAGAGGGGGATAAAGAGGGAGGAGAGGAATAAGGAGCTGATAACAAGGGGTCAAGTAGAAAGCAAATGTTTTGAGACATGATGGCAGCAAATGTACAGATATGCTTGACACAGTGGATGGATAGATTTTGATAAGAGTTGTATGAGCCCCAATAAAATGATTTAAAAGGAAAAAAAGAAGGCACAAGTTGAAGAACGTCTGTAAGACAGATAAAGAGTCTCCTTCAGTATCCAGAACCCAAGGAATTGATGTATCTATTACTAGTTGAACAGATACGGGTGCTTTGTAGGTGAGAGATTGTAATTCTATTTTATTAGAGCAAGAGAGGTCATTTGAGGGTAGACATATGATATATAGTCATTAAATTTATGTTAGGCAAAGATGGAGATTTGCTGTAGTTAATCTATTGAAAGGAATGAAAATATGGGAGCTGACTATGATTACAGTTTGGAATGCTTACAATCGAGATTATGGAAAGACTACAGTTATAGGCAAATGACAATGTCTAGACTCTAAATTCAGATCACGAGAATTGATGATTATAGGAGGGTGGAAGATAGAATCCCTGGACTTAGGAGTCAAGAAACATAGAATCTACCAACATTTATCACCTCTACTGGCTACACACTGAGCTGTTAACCTCAAGTTCAGTGGTTCGAGTGTACGTATTCCTGTGAAGACTGAAAGTCTCAGAAACTCAGTGGATCCCTCCAGGGTCCCTTGGTATTGACACATGGCAGTGAGTTTGTTTTGTTTTGTTTTTAATTAGCACCACTATTTTACATGAGGTTGAATAAAACTATGAGACTATTATACTGAATTCCTTTTCTATGATCCATAATTTTTGAAAAATAAAATAATTTGAGTACTTGGGCTATGCAAATTATGTTTTTACTAATTCTTATAAGCAACTGTAGCATGTTGAAAGATGAAGGGTGGTGAGGATAGACATGAAAATTCAGCTACCAAGAAGGTAAAAGAAAATGGAACTTGACCAGAATAATAGCCCATGATGTTCTTATTTAAAATTCAACATCTCTCACAAGACCAGGGCAGGTAAACGAAGAGTAAACATTACTCACAAGGAGAAGTTGAATTTACCAAAAGGTAGCAATATTCTCATGAAATTGGAAATAAAACATGTAACCTTTGTTATAAATATGAGAAAATATTGGAGAATATGTCTTGAACTTGTACACATTGGGGATAATGGCTATGAGTGAGCATGCTTATTGGTAGTAGAAGTTGGAATTTTACCAAAGAATTGAAGACCAATATGGACAAGAAGTATGAAGAAGATGGGGAAGAATATGTTAGTATTTAATACAAATATATTAAAAGGATAGTGAATAGCATTCTGTGTTAATTGACTGAGGATCTGAGTAGAGAGGAGGCAAAACTCTTAAAATGGATGAAAATATAAACTATCTTAGGCAAGATATGGCTCATGAAACACATAGTGTTATGGCTTAGTTATTTTGCACTACTCCAGTAGTTAGTTCTTATTAGTTTTCAGGTACGTAAAATACCTCTTCAGTACATTGGAAGAATTTTCAAACTTTCATTGGTATGGGTTACCCTCAAAGTTAATGAACTGCCTGAGAACTCGTGTATGCATTGTAAATCAGATCCCAGCGTTGACAGTCTGCCTGAGCTAAAATAACCCTGCAACCTTTACAACCAAATCACTGCTAATGTTCTCTAACCCATAATCTATACACATATACATAAATACAGTGCTTCAAGTTTCTCCATAGAATAGTTCTGTGGTCTGCAACCATTATGCTTTTATGTATTTAGAACACACAGTTGATGTGCAAAATAAAATTTAAAAGCAAAGTGACATAAAAACAATTGGAAAAGAAAGACTGCGGCAAAGAAAGACGAAGGATGCACTATGCAGAAGGAACAAAAAGATGTACTGTAGGTGAAAACAAGAGACAATTTCTATTCAATATGTCTACAACTTTACCCCATGTTTAACAATTACAGCCTTTGGTCTTCTGTTAGAAAATAAGTAGAAGAAATAATTCACTATATAATTAAATTTAAAGTTTACTTATTTCTGAGAAATTCCATTATTTACTATAGCATTATCATTGTCAAGAGTCTTCAAAAATCACAACCCAAAGATTTCCATATTTCCTCTCTTTAGGATCAGTATAAATTTCAGAGTTACATATTTTTTTCTGTAAGAATTTACTGTCAAACAGATTAAACTCACTCCCACTGCAAATGTACACATACCCCCATGCCCACACAGGTGCAGATGCAAATACTTCAGCATCAGCAGCCAGGGGCCCAGCCAGGCACACACACTTTAGGTCCAAAATGAGTTCCTTGAATATTGCATGTGAAGTCATTGGACAGTATCATGCCCTATTGTGAACATGATAAAATTGAATATCTAATCTCCAGAGTCCTAGCTTCCTAATCATTATATAAGACAGACCTAGAAACTTTATTAGCTAGGCATGTGATTTTTTTTTTGTTAGGTGCTGTCAAATCAGTATTAACTCAGTGCAACTCATATAAAACCATAGTTCTGCTGTGTGATTGTTGCAGACACTGCATTGATCCATCTTCTCTGAAATCTTCCTCGTTTTGCTAACCCTCTACTTTACTAAGCCTAATGTCCTTTTCTAGGGACCAGTCTCTTAAGACAACATGAGACAAAGACACAGCATCCTTGCTTCTCAGAAGCATTCTGGCTGAATGTCATCCAAGATAAATTTATGTAGACTGTGTTGACTAGGAATAGACAATGATTGGATAACAGCTTTAAAGTTTAGACTACAAAGGGCTACAGTACAGGGGTCATGGAAAATAATGCCCTCGATAAAATGGATTGACACAGTAGGTACAACAATGGACTCAACCTAGGAATGATGGTGAAACTGGCTCAGGAACAGGCAGTGCTTTGTTGTGGTGGTTTCCTGTTGTACACAGCCTCTCTGTGAGTCAGAAGCTACTCAACAGCCCCTAATAATGGATATCTCAAAGCAGAATGTGCTAGCAGTGCCATCATGGCATAGCAGCGGTGTTGTTTGAATAGGTCTGGTATCCAATTCTGACCTTGCCATTGACTGTCTTGATGATCTGAGCAAATTTACATAAACTATCCAACTCTTCTCTGATAGATCACTAGAAAAACCTTACAGTATAGTGGAATGATACTGTCCACTACTAATAGAAATAAATAGATATTCAATAAATGATCATTTCCTTGAAATGACAAAACTTTATCCTCTCATATAAAATGAAAACAGGCATACCTGTACCAGGACAAAAAGAAAATCATTACCTGCAGATGTTTTTAACCGCTATTATGAGAACAAATCCAGAAGCAACTACCACTGTGAAGCCTTATTTATGTGGGATTTGGAGCCTTTGGGGACACAACCCTTTGAGTTCATTACATGTATGTGAAAACGCTACTGAAAATCCTTCAGGTCAAAGACAATTACAAGTATACATGCTCATGAGTATGTGAAGTCTAAAAGTATTAGTACATTCTTTAAAGTTTCATTTATATTTTATGTACATGAGAATTTTTTAATTAAAATTTTCTGGTAAAAATCATTGCTTTCAGTATATTTCTAGATGATAGAAATACTTCTACTTTTTAGTTTTGGTAATTATATAGGTGACAGGATATTTGCCCATGCATTTTTTTCATTAATTCAAAAATTTTGAGATATGTGTAAATTTAATTCAATTATAAGAAATTACATAGTCAATGTACTTATTACACAGTCTTCCCAACAATTAAATCTTAAAAACTATAGTACAATGTTAAGCAAGTCTAGTGATTATGATATAGTCAAAATGTGAACTATTTCAATTATGTATAAAGATTCTTTCTAAAGTTAACCTCTTATAGACAAAACTACTTTCTTCCTGTCTCATTCATCCCAAGATCCTTGGCAACCCCTGATAGAGTCTTCTTTTATTTAAATTCGTCTCTTCAATAATAGTGTGTGTGTGCATATATATATATATTTCTTTAAATTTATAATATGTTCACATGATATTGAGTGAGTTGTGGTAGTTTTATGGAAGTGGTCCATGTCAAATAAGTTGTAAAATTTTTGTGTACTTCATCTGTTAGCACATTGACACCTTCAGGGTCTGTAGTAATATTACTGTTTCACTCCTGCCATTGGCCATTCATTGTTTGTCTTTTTCTTTGGTAGGTTTGCTAGAGGTTTTTCTACTATAGAAAAAGAATCATTTCTTTTTTTAATTAATTTTTCCCTAACCCTAACCCTATAAAACGCTGGTTATTTGTTCCATTAATTTGCTCTACTGTAGATCTGTTATAAATTTCATTGATTTGTTTTTCTTTATTAGTTCCTTCCTTCACCTTGCATGGGTTTATTTTGCTCTTAATTCTTGAGGTGGAAGTTTTGATACTCTATTATAATATATGAATTTAGTGCTGTGAATTTTCTGTTTGAGAGCATCTGTTTAAGTACTCTAGGCTGTCAACTGAAACGTTGGAAGTTCAGACCCATCCAGTCACTCTGAAGAAACACTTGGTGATTTTCTTCTGTAATGATTAAAACCTAGAAAATTCTGTGGTACCATGGGTGGTGGGTGGGGAGCCGTGCTGGTGATGCTCTAAGTTATATGTGGTGGTACAATTCCCCTTGATATGTTTCAACGATTGAACTACTCAATTGTGGGATGTGCAAATTATGTGCCAATAAAACTGTTGGAGGCGGGGGGGGGGGGA
>PVJH01022163.1:14200-37265 GCA_004026705.1 Nesogale talazaci | reverse complement strand
GGAGGGGATCGTGTGCTATTCTGGACACGGTGAGGACAGTGCCTTCGTGGGTCAGAGCCCAGGGGTGTTGGGGGTCAAATCAAAGGCCACAGCCCTTGGGCCGATTCAGACTCTTAGCCACCCTATGCAAGGTTTTCCAGGCGATGCATCTTCATGGATACAGGCTGCCTCCTTTTTCTCCTTCAGAGCAACAGGATGGGCTTGAACTGCTGACCTTGCAGTTAGGAGCCCCAAATCTCAGACCCTTTATGACTTGAATGCCCACGGGCTAAGATGTCAAGTCTCGTTTTCCTCATCTGCACCGTAAGGCTTAGAGTCAGTTCTTGTCTTCCCAGGGGCTAAGTGATTATGTAGAAAAAATGCCTGCAGGGCTGCCTGCACTCTTGGGTGCTCAGCAAGGACCCCCGAGAACCTGCCTGCCATGGTCTCCCGTTCTTAGTCATACCAACACACAGGGCACTCCCCAGCACCCAGTGGCCACACCTGTCCTGACGTGCACACTTCACCCATGCTCACACAGTCCACCCTGACACCTCTCTGGTGCGTGTCTCTCTAAGGGAGTCCCAGGCAGTGAGAACCATTAGCACATGGGTTGCCAACTGAAGGCGGGCCATTTCAAAGATGGCTCGAAAGAAGTGCCAGCCGCTTCTTCCTGAGCAATTGGCCTGGGAAAATCCCCAGGGATGCTGGTCTGCTCCGATACACTTGAGATTACCAGGAAGCCGTATCGGCTTCCTCCTCCACCCCCACTCCCATTCCAGGACCTCTGGGAATGTGTGTGGGCTGCCGCCCCCATGTTCCCAGTCCTGGGTGAGACAAACTGCACGTAATGAAATGGGGTGGAAGAATTTTGGAGGCCTCCTTTTGGGTACCAGGCATTGAAAGGTTGTGGGAGAAGAGGGTCTGCTCTGTGCCCACTGCCTCGGCCCGGGCGGGCGGGACCTGTTTTCGTGCAGCACATCAAGGTAGCCTGTCTCCTAAGCAAGTCCCCCTGTGAGAGGAGCCCTCTCTGTTACTCGCGCTTTTGAAAGCGCCTGCTTTTCCTCCCTCCAATCTTAAAACACCCTGACACCCTGCTTGTTCTCCTGGAGGGGCTCAGCGTTTTCAAATTCTTTTTGGTCTGCACATTTCAGGGCCTGGAGGAGTCTGTTCTATCAGCTCCAGAACTGAGTGCCCTAGTCTCTTCCCAGCCATTGCCCTGCCGGCGCTGTCCAGCACGCCCCCTCAGCAAGCACTGTCACTGCTGAGCTTCCCAGGGGGCCAGCAGACACAGAGGCCAGAATTATGGGCTCTGGGCAAATGCCACCCCCTTGCTCCCCAGACCTCATCTGACCCAGTGTAGCTGGCTGGAGGTTCTCAAGTTTATGTTACTTCAGGAAGAACAGTAAGGAAGGGGGCCTGATGTGAAGCATGCAGTCCCTGTTGCTGTGCAGGGAGCGAGCGCTTGCTTGGTGTGTTCTCAGTTATGTGGATTTTCAACAAGGACATGCCATACAAGAAACGATTAAAAAAAAAAAAAAAGAGCGGCTGGAAAGCAGCGGGGAAACGAGTCTTAGACACCTGCCCACTCTGCCCCCCAGGGTCTCACCCAGGTGGCTCCGAGTTGTTCTCAGGGGCTGGGGGCGGGGGCACTGCGGATGGTTCACACTTGTTGTTCACTGAAGGTGGAAGGTTTGAGTCCCTCCAGGAGCACCCTGGAAGAAAGGCCTGGTGAACGACTTCCCAAGAACCACTCACCAAATCCCCCTGGGACATGGTTCTGCTCTCACAAAGGGGGACAGCATGAGCCCACTGGTTGATTCTGGTTCCAGCTGCTGCTGCGGAGAGCTGCTGGCCGGAGGCTTAGCAAGAAGGACCTCCTTTACAGGCAGAGGCTGGAGGGCTGGCCTTGAAGTCAGACACCTGGCCAGACACCTGGCCTTAGAGCAGTGGCTCCTGGATGCTCCCTTCCCCACCCAGTCAGAACCCCCTCTGGGCTCCAGCAACCCTTGCCACCCGGTTCACAGCGACTGTAAATCACCATGGGCGCATACAGCCTCAGTTTTCTCTCTTGGAGCAGCTGGTGGGTTTGAACTACAGCCACACCAGGTCTCCCGCTCCTCCCTCAGATCTCTCTGGTCATCCCCAGGTGCTTTTCTGCCTCTCCGATCCTACTTTGGATTTTTTTTCCAGTTAAGACGATGTCTGCCCTCCACAGTTGGGCCTGGCACATGGTATGTGCTCAGTGAATGAGCACTCAGAGGTGGAAACGGAGCCTTAAAAGGGAAGCTTCTCTGAGCACTGCAGAGGGCCTGGCCAGGGAGGGGCTGTCTGGACTTTAATGCAGTTGCTGGCTTCACCACGGCTCCCGCCCTCTTTTCTTCACCATGGCTCCCAGGGAGAAGTGAGTTCCCAGGCCTTTCTAATCACACTGTCAATTGGGAGGCCTGACACCAGGCATTGATTTTTCACTGGGTTTGGGGTCTGCGTGGCTTCCCCCCCTTCTCTCCGTGTCCTGGCAGCCAGTTCATATTTTTAGACCATCATCTCTCCGGTCATCACAGACCGTGGTCCCACTTCCACACTGGGGCCTGATTCTCCCCAAACTGTCCATAGCTTTTACCTCAAGGAAGCGTGGCTTTTCCGGGAGGCACGTCCACAGCTGCAGGAGGGGCCCGCTTCCCTACCGCACCTCTCTCCAAGCCCCAGGCCGCTCAGAGAGGCCCCACCTACCACCAGGGACTGGATTCCGACTCGGAGATGCCTGATGCAGGGTTTTAGAGGTTGTAAATCTGTTTGACAGCAGACAGCTTCATCTTTCTCCCACAGACGACTGGTGGGTTTGAATGGGTGGCTTAGTCGTTACCACTCCGACAGCTACCCAACATCGCCACAAGAAACCCTTTGGAGAGAAGCCAGCCCCCTACAACATCTCCACACTGGCCCAGCCTGGGACCAGGGACATCACTTGGCAGGGTCTCGACTCCCAATGCCCCGCTCCCAGCCCCCACCAAGTTAAGTTAGGGTTCACAGCCTCATGTGCTGTAGGTAACGGCCAGAGATCGCTATTTAAAAAGAATGCAGCCCACATTTTCTTTCCCTTCTTGCAAGGGGCAGTCGCCAAGTCTAGAGGTGGAGGAGACAGGGAGGAAGGGTCAAGGGTTAGGCAGAGGCTTTGACCTAACCCTGCACCATGGAGCCTGTCTCCTCCCCCCACCCCCTTTGCTGCAAGGGCTGTATTAGGGTCGGCTGCTAGCCTCCTACCAGGCTGGCACTGAACAGTGGGCAAGAGGCCCGTGCGCAGATAGCTTATTTAGTGGGTGAGGCAGGTAGCTTATTTAGGCGTGCGTGTGTGTGTGTGGTGTGTGTGTGTGTGTGTGTGTGTGTGTAGCTCATCCCACCAGAGCTGCTCTGAGTGTATGGGGAACTGGATTCTTGGACCTGGGTCTGAATATCGGAAAAGGCTGACGGAAAAAGCACTGGGGTACTTGCAGGTTTCATATCCAGGAGCTCAGCAGGACCCGTGACCTAAGCCCAGCCTGTCCATCTTGCTAAGCCCTCGCCCTGGGCAGGTGGTGAAAGTCAAGGGCACCTGAGCTTGTCGTCATCTCCTGAGACCTTGTTTTCCCAGCAAAAGGGTGGCGGCAGGACGTCTTGGGGCCAGTGGCCCCATTCTGATCCTTTGGGATGTAGTGGTCCTCCACTCTGATGGAGATCCAGGCAGGTATGGATTCCTGTACAATTGTAATATTCCAGCCCCACTTCACCAGCAGCCCTGGTGGGGCAGGGAGTTCAGAGTTGGGCTGCTTAACAGGCAGGTTGATGGTTCAAACTCACCAGCCGGAGGAAGCCCAGGGAGGAGGCAATCAACTCCGCTTGGATTCAGTCTTGGAAAACCCTGGGGGGGGGGGGGGAAGAAGGGGCAGTTCTCTCTCCTACAGGACTGCCATGAGTCAGAACCGACCTGAAGGCAGTGGGTGGGGTTCTCTTTCACTGGCGCTTATACAACGGCATCACATTTTATTGCAATTTTTATATGACTCTGTGTTGGTATGAAACAGAGTCCAGGAAGGAGGAATGGGGGCGGGGGAGGTGGGCGGGGACAGGGAAGAAGCCCAAGCAATAAGAATACTAAGCAGGGTTTGTGCATTCTTTCCACGAGGAGGAGGTAACTTTCCCTCGGGTTCTCCTTTCCCAACAAATACTGCCCACTCCCCAGAGACTGTGTGCCTCCTCCTCTCTCCAGTCCCCCCGCCCTGCCCCCCCTGCCCTCCACCTTCCTCCGCGCAAATACGGAGAGCATAGCTTTTGCAGTCACAGTCACACAGCTCCCCACCTCAGCATACGCACCCTCTACCTTGCCTCCCTAACCTTAAGAGTCTGCTTTGCGCTGCCCCTTCCCCCACCCCCAGGCCACCTCCCAGGGCCCAGCCTTCTCAAGCTGCTACTTGATGTATTCCCCAGGACATCAAAAATGTTCCACTGGTGGTTTCAGGAGCTCTGGGGAAAAAAAGTGAGATTCAAAACATCTTTAACACTCTCTGAAGCAGCAAGGCAGCCCGGCGAACGCTGGAACCTTTAGTGCTACTGATATGAAGCAGCCCTCGGAGGGCCAATGGGGCAGGAGCCAATTCTGTGCCCTGTTGGCTGCTGCTGGAGATGCCTTGTAGCCCGTCTGCCCACAGCAGGAACTTCCAAGAAAGGAAGCGGCTGCATTTCCAAGTGTTTGCCTGATGCCCTTTTATATAACCTGAACACGCGTCACAGAGCTTCAAGGCGTGATTTTTCCAAGAAAACAGCCTTCGCCTAGTAGCACAACATCCCAGAAAACCCGGCTGGGTGGGCCGTGTGGACAGCCATCACAAGTCCTGTCTGGAATGCATTTCCTCTCCCCTGTCCCCCCACTCAGAGCGCGGCCAAGCAAAGTGAGAGGTTATTATGGAGAGCTTCGCCGAGGACCCCAAACCTGCAAAACACAGCATCTCTCCAAAAGAATGGGGACAGGTGTGGGGTGGACCCGAGGAGAAAGGGAGTGAGGTGTGTGTGGGCACTCCTCCCCCCACAGTGGGCACCCCCTGCTGAGTCGGCTGCAGGTGCTGCTGCCGCCTGAGAGGGACGCAGTCATGGAATCAGGGTCTTGCATTTACCCGATTATTTACCTTTGACGCTTGCTGAAGGTTAATGTTATGGGCAATCGAAGCCAGCAGAGAGGAGGGGCCGGGAGGCAGAAAGATGGAAACCCTTCAGGCCAGCGAAAGGTTTCATCTACCTTCAGTCAATAGGAGTACGTGCGCATTTTCAAGAGGGCATTTCTGTGGCGCGCGCTTAACAGTACTAACTCAGGAAGGAGGCTCCGACCCAGCTTGGATGGGTTCTCTGGGTCCCTCCTCCATGGCTTTGAAAGTCAGAACACCTTCAGGCTTTGGCCGGTGCTCCAGAAAGCACCGGTCTGTGGAAGCAGCCGTGGAGACACCAAACAGAACGATTGCACCAGGCCAATCTGCTGCCAACGAAGCCTCTTTAAAGTGCTAGAAAGCAAAAATGTCACTTTCATGGCTGGCCCAAGCGAGGGTCTTTTCAGATGACCTCCTGCGCACGGTGAAGCCTCGATGGGCTTGCAACACGGCTCTGTGGGAGAAGAGGGTCTGGTGGTGAAGGATGACTCTGCCCAGGGGCCAACCGCCACAAGAAGGTACGAACCAGTCTTAGAGGCAATACGGCCAGCACCTGCTCTGAGGAGCCAGGATGCCAATCATCTAGGGACGTCAGCTATGCCATCAGGAAAGGCATCCTGTTGGGTGGCGGTCAATGGAAACAAAGGAAATTCCCCATCGTTCAGCCACGCTAAACTCAACGGCTAGAAGGTGGTGTTGGCTGCCACAGCGCACCGCCCAATTCCTCTGCCAAGGCAGGCTGCTCTATTTGCATCCCAAATCTGCCTGGCCCAAGCAGTGACCCCGACAAGCGCGCAATCGTCTGACTGCAAATGAGAGGGTGCAGGTGGGAGAGGGTGTGGAGCCATCTAGACTTTGCTCCAAGGAGGAGAGGGCGGATGGAGGTCTCCGCAGCTTCCTCCTCCGAGGCTCCAGCTGCCCGGCCTCTCCTCTCGCTGGTGCGCAGGGCTAAACCAAGAGGCGCGTGCACAAAGCTAGGGTCCCCCTTCCTTCCACCAAAGGCGCACCCCTTTCAGCAAGGCCACTCGCAGAGCTAAACCCAGGAAGGTCCAGGGGGCCAGGGTGTCGAATTGGTTTAAACAGGGCCCACAGAGGACAATCGGGCTGGCCAGAGGATGATTTGAAATACGTGAGAACGGGAACGCTCCAAGGCGCAGTCCCGGGAGGGCAGTGCAGTGCGCCTGATACAGGAGCCCGCATCACTGCCAGGGCTGCAGAGAGAGGGCCGCAGCACGCACAGTCTAACCCTCCCCAGCAGTCAGTAACACAGGGCTCTGGAGGTGGTGAAAGGAATATGCTCCGAGGGCCAGAGGCTTGGCAGGGGCCCCGTGCCACCAATGGAACTGCAACCCCTCAGTGATGATGCTTCAGAGTCTTGATGTCTTTGACTACGCATTCTAAGATCTGTGCCTGACAGTGACTACGACACGTGGGGCCCCTGTGGGTCTCTGCTTCTATTCTCTGTTGTGTCTGTTGATGTGTGTCCACGATGCCTCTGATTATTCCCCACTGTGTTCCTGACACTATTTCTGCACGCTGCTTGCAGAGGTAAGTTGGGCGCTCAGAGAATCAGATCTTCCTCCGGAGCTGGTTTATAGGTGTATGTGGAAGTAATCTTCATTCTATTTAAGAATGGAAACAATTTGAAGTGAGAGTCATCCCTGAAAGGGCTCACACCACTGGCACTCCAGAATCTCAACCCAAAGCAAATGGGGGAGTCAGAAGAGGAGGGGTGGGTCACCAGTTCCCACTCTCCTCCTTGGTAGACTCTGGTCTCCCTGCCCTTTAGCCCTGCTGTGATGCCTGCTCAATGCTCAGTGGTCCCTTGAACCGACAGTTCCAGGGTCAACTAGCTCTGAGCTCTAGACTTACCTCCAGGAGCTGTGTCCTTTGCTGGTTCCCGACCTGGTAATCCTTCACTATCCTGTTAGCTCCCCAGTGCCCCCAAGGTGATCATTAGACCAGGTGGTCTGCTTCCCCAGCACTCCTCAGCAGAACTAGTCAGCATTTCCACCTGCCACTTTCCAAATGGAAGTCACTAGCATGTACCTGCCGCCTCAACGAGGATCTATTTTGATTAGATCAAATTTTGATCTAATCATTTTTGATTTGAATCATTTTCTTCATTATCTTCCCAACCACTAGACCATACTGCTCCATGAATTAATGCTTTTTTTTTGGGGGGGGTTCTGCTATGCTCAATGCTGTGTATCAAGCACTTAGAACTGTGTCTGTAGGTCCTCAATAAACATTTGCTGAATGAATACATGAATCTGCTAGCTGGTTTCACTGCCACAAAGATTTACCCAACAAACATTTGCAAGTCTCTTTGTATAGTGGCGTACGAGGTCCAGGCAGGAAGGTGATTCAGTCCCTGCTGTCATAGTGAGTTGGGGCTGAATCAGGACCTGGGCACTTAGACAGTATGTCAGGGTGCTGGTTCCCATTCTGTAGAGCCAGCTGTCTGATGGCCACGCTCTGCCCACGCACAGGACTGGAGTGGTGACAGGAAACAGGGTGCCCATCAGATAATTGATGGGCTTGGCAATTTCAGGAACCGGGGGGTTCCTACTGGGCACAGGCAAACAGAACAGAGGACTAGGGGGAACGTGGGCAATGAGGAGATGATTATACTTTCAAACCAGCACTATATATATATACACATATATATGTATACACACACACACAAGAGGTTTATATACAAGAACAATTGAACATTGAGAAAACATCCCTGTCTAGTCCAAGGTCATAAGTCCGATATTAGCTTATATGTCTGATACCAATCTACAAGTCCTCTTCAGACTCATGAAGCACATGCAATGAAACCAGACAATCACAGGCCAGTGGGTGCAGAGTCTTGTATATCTAGTGGTGGTAGAAGCATCTCAGCCTTGGCAGGGGTCTCCCCGTGGCCCTTCCAGTTTCCAGGGCTCAGCGTCTATCAGCATGTTACCATGTGTCTCATCAGCTGCAGTGTCTCCCAGAACAGATGCATGAGGGTGCAGTTCAGCATTGAGATGATGGTGAGAACCGGGTTTGCAGTTCAGACCAGGCCATGGGGCTAACAGACTCAGAAAGTGCAAAAGTGAGGGTTACTTTGCCCCAGCCAACTAACACGTAGCTGGAGGGCTCCCATCTCCAAGTGTTGAGGGAAAAAGCTTCCTGGGTTGGCCAGGACAGAGGGGGTCTCCCTTATTTCTGATGCCCTGTAAGTCCAAAGGGGCTGTACAAATATGTTTTTTACACAAATAATTGCTCCTATCCGAGGGACGGTGCTGTCCAGTGTAAGTCATTGCAGGGAACAGTTAATATCACCTGGATTAGCTCAAATTTGCCACTTAGTAGTCCATGGTGGGGTCTTGGGCCCAATATTAATCCACTGTGTCTCAGTTTCTTCACCCATGGAATGGGGATAACAGATTCTACCCCAGCCTTTATTTGTTTATTTTTAAGGAGTCAAACAAACATCTAAAACCTTTACTAGAGCCCTAGTGGCACCGTCTGGGGAGCCGTTCAAACCCACCAGCTGTTCTGCAGTCCAGAGCCAAGATGACCCCGCTCCGTAAAGATGGGCAGCTTCGTAAACCAGGGTCACCATGAGTCGGAATCAACTCTACAGCAATGGTCTGGTTTTGGTTTGGGCAGGGTCTGGTAAGAGTCCTTGGGTATGTGGCTTCCATGCTTGGCTGCTGAGAAGGCCGAAGCCCACCCAGAGGTGCATAGGAAGAACACTCGCCAATCACTGAATACCTGATGGGGCCCAGTTCTCCGGTGACATCCACGGGGTTGTCATGAGTTCGGGGGCTCTCCTTGGTCCCCGTTTATTTTACTGAGCCTCTACAGAGCCAGCGCTAATTAAGGACTCAGCCTTCCTCTTATTACCACTGCTCTTTTCCACTCCCTCCGTTTCTCTTTTTCTGCCCCTTGCTATCACCCATATCCGGGCTGGATCAGCGCGTGCCCGCGCGTCTCTGCAGCTGTCTCCAGGCCGGGGCCGGCTTCCTGTCTCATCAGCCTGCGGGGCAGCCAGGAGAGTGCACTGCGAGTGTGCGCACCGAAGTGCTCATCTGATCCCTCTCCGAAGCCGACTCTGATCACCACTGTCTTCTCCGAAGTGGAATGGCACTGCCTTTCAGAGCTCCGAAGTACTAAGTGCTTCTTTATCACTGGGTCTCCCCAGGGAACTCTTCTCTCCCCCACTGACCCACTTTCACCCGAAGCTCCCCAATTCATTCTACAGGTCTCAGTTTAGACACGACGCCCACAGGGAAACCTCTCCCTGGGCCCTACAGGGGCGCTCAGCGATGAGTAGACGCCTCCACTCACTCCCGTCCAGTTAACACCTCCTCACAGGGTCCCTAGGGGGCAGCCTAGACTTGCCCTTGTGCATTCCTGAGCCGGTAACTCATTAGAGGAATATAGCTAACCCCATCTTTCTCTTGAGTATTGGCTGGTGGATCTTGCGGATCCGATTTGTCACCACGACACCACCAGAACTCCAAGGCAGGGACGATCACACCTGGCTAGAAGGGACTTGTACCTGCCAGTAGCCACTCCCAGGGCACATCGATGGGCTCAGTGACACTTATCACCGAACCCCCATCAGCTGGCCCTCTACCTGGTCCATAGGAGATGCTTTATACACCTTGCACAAATGAACGAGTGACTGAATGGTTGACAGCGAAGGAAGAGGTGACCAGAGTCACGGATAAACTAGAACCCAGCCACAGACGTCAAGTCTCCATCAGAGAATATCACGTTTCCTAATCGCTTAGCTGTGCCTTAATCACATGGTAGTTTTATTATTATTATTATCATTAATGTTATTATGAATGGTGATAACTAAGACGGAGCATAAAAGCATTTGCAGGGAGAAAAAACTAGGGTGTGATTTAGAATTTTTCATTAATCTGGGTTGGGGCTTGTCTGGAAGGCTCTGAGCTATGGTGGCTGGTCCTAGGTCCCTCCCCTAGCGGGTTTGGTATCTGAACGCTCCATATTGTCACTTCTACCCGGAGGGGCTGGCCGAGCCGGGAGAAGCAGCAGCTCTCCGCTTATCTGCTTTAAAGGAAGACTTTACCCGAGTACATGAGAGGTGTGTATTTTGTGAATGATAGCTCTCACTTTGAATGAAAACAAAACAACAAACATTTCCTGACCCCCGTGCTATGCCGGGCGTTAGAGATAAGGCACAGGGCAAGACGGCGGGCCCTGCTGCCAAGGAGACCCCCGTCTCGCCGGAGACGTAGGGCGCATAGTAACACCCCATCTGCCCGGGGTGCAGGGCGACAGGTGGGAGGCTATGCAGGGGATGTGGGGGTCCCTGGTGCAGATGTGGTGCCTGACATGTGTCCAGAAGGACACAAGAGGAAAGGCAGAAACTTCACACGCGGCTCCTGCTATTTTAGCATGTACAGACGCATCTTTACTATGCTTTGGTCTGCGGCAGACTTCTGAGTTATTTTTGTGCACGGTCTTTCTCTCCCCACGACACCAGGGATGGTGGTGGCTGATACTGTCTGTGTGGACACAGAGAGGTGACTTTTTTTTTTTTTTTGGCCAATTGCTGACACCTTCAGCAGTGATGCTGGGGCACCATTGTCCCCTCCATCCTGGGTCCATTCAAAGACCCCCAGGAAGAACCGGGCTCTGATCATAGCCCGTCCCTTTTGTCGAGTATGAGAACTTAAATTGACCAAGCAAATGAATGGAGGCAAATAGTTGTCCACATGACAACAGAGCCATGTCTCCCAAAGAAACTCTTTCAGGGTCCTTTAAAGAGAGCTGTGCCACGTGTATAATAGAATATCGTTTACAGGTAATCAAGTGACCAGGAATGTTTCCATGTGATCCAAGACCAGGAACACAGAATTGACCCCCGTTCGTCCCCTATCCCCCTCTATGCCTTCCCTTGCATTTCTAAACCCCAGCAAGAGGCAAGGGGGATGAGATTCTCTTCTGCGTCCAATTGACCTCCTTTCCAGACCCTGCACCATCTGATGACCGCGTAACCAGTGTCAAGTCCTCAGTCCTGTGTTGAGGAACAGAAGCGCTGCAGAGGCGTGGCCCTTTGGGAGTCCGATCACCAGGTCTTTCTTCTGATGTGCCTCTATGTGGGTTTTCATTAGTTTCCCAGCACTTAACTTTCTGCACCACCCAGGTTTCCTGAGCATTCTGAGTAATTCATGGGAGTGGAGTCACCATCTCCTTAACTTAAGAATGAGGGAGCCCCAGCCACCTCTCAGACTCCTCTGGTACCAGGAATGGTTCAGATAGTGCCAGCACATCAAGGTTCAGTTCCGCCTTCTCTTGCTAACAGGCCGCTCCAGCCCGGCCACCCCATTGTGCTTCCACATGCGACTCCCAGCCCCTGCCCTCTCTACTTCGGTTTAGCGTTAGGAGTACGATTCGTTGAGAAAATCACCTTACACCATCCAAGCCACGAAATGTGTTCCCCTAGGTCAGGGGTTCTCCATCTTCCGAATGCCGCAACCTTTTCAATACAGTTCCTCATGTTGTGACTCCCCCAAACAAAATTATTTTGTTGCTACTTCCTGTCATTTTGCTACTGTTGTGAATCTTCGGGTGACCCCTGTGAAAGGGTCGTTCGACCCCCAAAGGGGTCGTGACCCACAGGTTGAGAACCACTACCTTAGATGGTTAAAATGACATATTGTATTTGAAAAGAAGAGAAATTTCAGAAAGCAGAACTTTAATGGTTAAGTTGGTCAGGATAACAACCAGGGGTGGGTTACCCAGTAAGCAAGGGGGACCCACCTTCATATTGCTTACTGGGTACTTGGTTTCTGTCAGGGATTGTAAATTTGCAAAACCACAACCACAAAACGCTAACCAAACGCACTGCCATCATGCTGATTCCAGGAAGCCTATGCAGTGCTTCTGAGAGTACAAATCTTTATGGGAACAGATAGCCTCACCTTTCTCCCCCACAGAGTGGTTGGTGGGTTTGAACTTCCAACCTTGAGGCTAGTGCTTCCACACTCACTCAATAGGGCCACCAGCAACTGTAAAATGGGGGCTTGAGTCTGTCGGTGGGTGCTGTGGGGCCCTCGTGGTAGCACTGGGTTTTGATCCGAAAGCTCAGCAGTTCAAAACCACCGACTGCTCCTTGGGAGAATAGGGAGGCTTTCTCCTCAAAGATTATAGTCCCAGAAACCCCCTGTCCTAGGGTTGCTGTGAGTCAGAATGACTCAATGACAGTGAGGTGTTTTTCTGGGCAGGGCCGGGGGGGGGGGGGGGGGGGGGTTGTACCTAGATGAAAGTGTGGAGGGGGAATTCAACCTATTGTTCAGGTCACAGCCTGCAGATGCCTCCTGCGAGGTAAGGCCTATCACAAGAGAGTTACCTGGAACTCCCCCAACATCTACCTCCTCTCCGCCTCTCGGCTCTTTTTCCTCTTCTTTGCTTGGATTCTGTGTCTGCCTCCAGGGGTGGTCCCATGTGGGCTGCCGATCCTGGGCACTGTGGGCCCCCTGTAATGCCCCCACCAATCTTGGATCCACGTGCCTCTGCACCCCGGGGTCTGTGATCTCCCTGCTCCCCACATCACCTGTCTACATGACCAGCCTGCGGGGGCTCGAGTCTGGAGGGGGCTCTGGCTAGCCTCGACCTGTGCACTTGAGTCGACCTTGGCTGGGGGGTCTTCTTGCAAGACAATTACTTCTGGATATGAGGTTCTTTCTGAGGCATGTGTAAGTGACACTGGCTTTGTTTCTGCAGACAAACCAGCCGAATGGAGCACAAAGCCTGACTCCAGCGGGAAGGAAGAAGCCTCAGCTGACCTTCCTGCAGGACCTCTTGCTTCTTCATTCCAGGCCCTCATGGGGGTGGGGGTGGGGTGGGGGAGTGGGAACTTCTGAAAAAGGCTGAGAGGGCAACTGCTTACCCGGCTGGGTAGCAGCCCTGGGTCAAGGCAGGGAAGCGAGGCCCAGAGGTAACCTTCTCCAGGAGCTCAAGCTAATCTCTGAGGAGCAGAGAGGAGGAGGAGCTGGAGAGACAGAGAGGAGACTGCCTGCAAGGAAGGGGCCTCTGGGCCTCTCTCAGCAGGGCGGGTGGAATGTGTACATATTTTTGCATGCTCCTTTTTGTTCGCAGCCTCGGTCTCTGGCATCTACAGGCAATGAACGACAGTGACCTAACGTGACGTGGTTTTCCATTTTGCAGATGGCACCCAGTGCTCCAGGGTGCCTGGGTCCTCGGGGCACGTTCCGTGTCAGAACCGGGAGGAAATGCTTTCAATGTCCAGCTCCAGGGTGCCTGCTACTGCCTGGAAGGGACACTGTCTCCCAGGAAATCTGCCACTTTTATCACTGTCAATTCTTTCCTCCAGTGACACCTGCGTCCCAATGGGACCACTTATCAGCAGGCCCGGTAGCTGGTAGCAGCTGCCTCAGTTACAAAGAGCTGAAATTGTCTTCCAGCTATCCAAGGAGCCTCTGTCCAGACTTCTCACGCTGGGCAGTGACAAGGTCCCTGTACCGTGGGCCAGGCCCACAATTGGGCTGTCCACCTGCCACCAAGGCCTGGGTCTGGGAAATTAACTTCAAGGGTCCTAGCTGCCTTCACTATAAACCCAGACCCCCTCTTGAAGACCCCCTGCCCAGAGAAGATGGACAGGAAGGGTGCTGGGGAGAATGGAGCCCTGAGGTCTGTTCAGTGACAAGCTGAGTGGAGCTCTTGGTTTGCTCTGGACTATGAAGGAACGCTGCAGGATCAGGGTCTCTGCCAAAGAACATGGCTTGCCTTCCCCGCCCCCTCTCCTGCCCACTGGCTCCTGATCCAGCACATGGTAAGGAGAGGGGTATGGACTCACCCATGTTCATGGGACTTACCCAGTCTCTGGCAGGTTCGAGACACATTTCAGCACTGAAGAAAAGTGTTCCTTCCTGACCACACTTCCTCCCTGTCCCACTCGGGACAAAATGAACCGGGGTGGAGGGGAGGGGGGCAGTTCTCCTTTTCTTTCAAAAGATCCATCTGTAAGGTGGGTGGCTAGGGAGTAGGGGGATGATTTTCATTCCGTAGACTCTGAGCCTCGAGTCCTGTCTGGGCAGCTCTTTCTGAGAAGGCATCAGCTCTGGGGCAGCACTCCTGTCCTGCTGGGGGAGCCTGCACTGCCCCTCTCCCAAGCACCGCCCAGATTGCTGGCCAGAGGTGGGGGTCTGTCTGACCTGGTAGATAACTTATTGCTTGAGACCCTGCTTCTCATGTTTTCTTCTGGTCAAGCATCCTGAGCAGGCGCCCAGGGCAGCTTCCTGTGGGCTTCCTTCACCTCTGACCTTGAGCCAGGGTTTCAAACCGGTTCTTTCTGGCCCCACATCCCGCCGAGAATGTTCCTTTTTCACTCCAGGCATAGGTGTTTGATAAAACTTGCCTTTCACACAGCCACCACCCTGACCTTGTCTTAACCCAAGGAGGGGCATGACCTGATCTGTGCCCTTAACCCAGAGTAGCCCAGAGCTGGGCTCTTCACCCCAGAAAGTGACCTCTTCATGGGGCCCGGCAAGGAAGGAGACAGACGCCTTTTTCCTTGATGGACTCACGAGGCCGAAGACTTTCTGGCCAGTCTGAGTGGACCCCAGGCTGGGCAGACCCTGTCCACCATCCTCAGCCCTCTGAGCTGACAGGAGGAGCCCCCAGAGCCAGGCCCGGACAGCCTTACCCACCTGAGAGTCATTCCCTGTGACCCAGGAATCCCAGCGGTGGGAAGGAAGCCCTAGGGTTTAAGTCAGCATTTACATTTGCTGCTTCCAGCTGCTCTGTGGCCGTTCACCTGAAGACAAGCCAGGCCACGTCTTTCCGGAGCCCCCTGTGGCTTCCTGCAGACACCCAGGACTTCACATGACTGCCCAGGTCTGCCCAGCCCTGGCCAGGGCGAGGAGGAAGCTTCCTGGTGGGGTAGACATGCTGAGTCAGGGTCAGCCTTTGGGCCGACCAGGACAGAATGTCTCCCTAGGCTTCACTGCAGGGCCCCAGCCAGTGCTGTTACTAAGAAAAGCCCAAGGAGAAAGGGCAGCCTGCCCTGGCGTCGGGACGAGGGGGCAGTGACTCAGGAGACATAGGGACAGAGGCTACTGACCAGCACTCTGTCCCACGGGTTGTTGGAGCGGAAGGCCCCACATCACACTGTCCAGCTGTCTCCCAACTCCTTCAGCGCTTGCCTGCCAGCTCAGCAGAAGAAACCCACTGCGGCCCAGTCTGGCTTATAGGGACCCCTTAGAGCAGCGGTTCGGGTCGTGACCCCTTTGGGGGTCAAAGGACCCTTTCACTGGGTTCGCCCAGTACATAACTGTAGCAAAATGACAGTGATGAAGTAGCAACGAAAATAATTTTATGGTTGGGGGTCACCACCACATGAAGACCTGGAGTCAAGTTTCTTGGCATGAGGAAGGTTGAGAACCACTGCCCTGGAGGGCTCCCCCGCCTCTAAGCCTTTCTGGGAACAGATGACCTCATCTTTCTCCCACGAAGCTGATGGTGCGTGTCTGAATCCCTAACCTTGGGGTTAGGAGCCCAGTGCTTACCTGACCGCAACTCCAGATTGCTTTTGGAAGCAAGGCCCGGTGACGAACTTTTGAACAATCAGCCACATAACCCTACGGAGGGCAGTGCAGCTTGGGCAGCTAGTCTGGGCCTTCTTTTTAAGGTAGCCAGCCGCTTGGAAACCCTCAAGGGGACCCATCCCATGTTCACCTAAGAGCAGGAGAACCAAGGCCACTCAGGCATGCTGGCTATTTCCAGCCCCACGTGAATGACTTTATCTTGCCTGGATCCCAGGTGCTTACTCCCCCCTGCCCAAGCCCCAGCCACGTGGGTCCCCCCGGACATCTCGCACATGGCACAGAGATGCTGGGCCTCTGCCACCTGTGGGCGTTCGGACAAAGACAATGGGGAGCGAGGATATGGGATGGGAAGCTCTGGAGAGCACGTGGGCAAGTTATGAAGTCAGCCAGCAAGGTGGGCTCCCTGAGGACCCAGTCAGTCAAGGTGAATGTCCTGGGGGAGGGGGCGTGTCTCTCACCAGGCATCTTAAGTGCTAACAGCATCTTTCTTGCCCCCTCCGACAGGCCTCCCCTGAAGGAACCGGGTCTCCTTCCAGAACAAGAGGAGCCCTGCTGGGATTACAGTTATGCACCGAGCCGCTAACCACATGGTCTGCAGTTTGAAACCACCAGCCTCTTCCCAGGAGAAAGACAAAGCTCTCTACTCCCATAAAACGTCCCCACAAGGGCATTCAACCCACCCTGCCCTATAACGTTGTCTCCTCGCAGGGCAGGGAGTGACGTCAAGAAGCTGGCAGGAAGCCAGCAGAGGGTGGAGGCGGAGTGGGTAAGACTCAGCTCTCCCAGACATTTGTCAGGTCCTAAAACCCCACCCGGAGGGGGTCCTTGATCAAGGACCTGTCCATACCTGAGGACAGGGACCCTGGAGAGTTCTTCCATCATCACAAGCCAGCTGGCACGGACTCCACTCTGACTCCTGGCCCCACGAGGTGTCAGGCGAGAATCACTCCAGAGGGCTCTCAGTGGTCGATCATCAGGGCCTTTCTTGCACCGTGACTGTGGGTGAACTTTGGCCCAGTGGTTAGCAGCACTCAGACATGCCCACACGTGCAGGCATGCTTTAAGACTCGCCTGGGCTTTCTTGGGACAAAACAGCTCTGTCTGGTGGAGAAGGGCGGCTGGGCTATATGACGGGACTTCAAAATTGAAATTGAAAGATCATGGACTTTCCCTACACCTCTGGGAAGACCTCCTGTCTATGCCTCTGCTATTTCTCTCCTTCCCTCCCCCCAACCAAACTCACTGCCAATGTGTCCCTGCAGACACATGGTTGGCCTGCAGGACAGGGGAGAACTGCCCGTGTGAGATGTTGAGTCGGTGACTCTTTCCGGGAGTGGAGAGTCTCGTCTTTCTCCCGCGGAGCAGGGGGTGGTTTCAAACCACTGACCTTGCAGTGAAGAGCCCAATCCCAATCCACTTTGCTTTGGGACTCCTTTTGTTCCATCACAGCCACGCAGATTACTTCCTGGCATCTGACTGTCGTTGGTAAATTTGGAAATATGAATCCACACATTGCGAGCAAAATCACTGAACTCAGCATTTGACCTTCAGAACACTTGGCCTCCACCCCAAGCCCCTTTGCCACGGAGTGAATTCCACCAGAGGGGAGAGCGTGCGTCCTCCCTTGTCGAGGCCCTCGGTGAGCCTTGGCCAGTTTTAAGTCCTTTCCCTTGGTGATGCTGATCGTTGTCCCCCCAATTTCTGAGCGTGGGACTGGTCCGGGGATATGACAGTGCACCAGTCAAGCGTCTAGACTTGGGAATCAGAAAGAGGCTCATCTGAACTCTAAATGGTTTGCACATTGCCAGTCGTTGGCTCCCCATGCCTTGGTTTTCTGATCTACATGGTTGAAATCACCGTGTTTACTTCTCAGCCGTCCCTGTGGTAATACTGGCAGTGCTCCCTGCGGTTTCAGACGGAAGGGGCCAGGGTGGTTTTGGCCAAAGGCAAGCCTGTGTGTGTCAGAGTAGAAATGGACTCCATTGGTTTGGTTTTTAATGGCTGACTTTTCAGAAGACTACCAGGCCTTTCTTCTGAGGCACCTCTCGTGACGCGCGCGAGCCTCCCACCTTTGGTTTGCGAGCCCGGAGTATTAACCAGCTGCATCACCCCTGGACTCTCAGTCAGATCAAACCCCAGGCACTCGGTCCATGACAGGTCTGGCTGGCGAGCTAAGTGAAGGTGGGCGAGATTTGGGGAGATTTCTTCTGAGCCAACAATGGAAACCTCATCCAAGACCGAAAGGTTGTGTGTTTTCGTGTGTGCACGAGCTCTCCTATCACCCAGCCTCCCCATCCTTCCTTTGAGGTCTCCTGTTCCTGGACAGAACCCTCTTATCTCCAGATCACCCCCCTCCCCAGAGGGCCGACACATCTCGAGCAGCGGTCAGCGGAAGCAACTTACCCAAAGGGTAGAGCCGAGGAAGCAGTGGAGCTGGTTGGAAGAACAATGCTCCCTTTACAGGACGGGCCCAGGAGCCCTGCCAGCCCAGAGTGGATGTTCCGCCTCAGAACTTGGCTGACAAAGGTGCTCGTTAGACCGAGAACGTGGCGTGGACACCCAGTGCCCAGGTTGGAAGACCAAGGCCTTTCCGCTTCAGGAGCTGAGTTTCTAAGCCTGGAATTCTTTTCACTCTTTCTCAACTCCATGTTTTAACAATAATGTTATTTAATATGGTCTAGTCTGAATAACTTCCTTCTTTCCTCAGATCTCTGCCTCTGAAAGGCTGCCTGTGTTGTCCAGACGGCCCATAACTCATTAAGCAGATTCCCCCTCCATCTGGAGGGCTATACAGTTGTTGAAAAGCTGTCACTGTAACCTATTGTCACTGGAACCTTTTATGAACCAGCCTACATTTTTATGTCAAAAATTTATCTTAATGGCCTCCCGGCTCTTACCTCCAATTATTTCGGTGTCACCAACCTCCGGCTCAGGCTCTATTCCAGCTACTATGTGGGGACAGATTCCCTTTCTGGTCCTTTACGCCAACCTGGGCTCCAACCTGAACCTGCACGGTAATGTGGCGTGTCCCCACAGGTGACATGCACATACCCTGCCCAATGGGAGGGAGGCTGTCTGGCATTGGGCTCCACTCCGAGGAAAGCTGTGGAATGGGGCCCAAGCAGGGCAGCTATTGTCACCCCCCACCTAGAGAGGAGGGACAGGGCATCTGGAAGCACAGGGCAACGTGTGACAAGACAAGCAGGAACACACATGTCCTGCTCACACCACAGAAAGTGCCAGAGCAGTGGTTCTCAACCTTCCTGATGCCTTGAATCTGTCATGCAATTCTTCGTATGGTGGGGACGCCCCAACCATAAAATTACGTTAATTGCTACTTCATCACTGTCATTTTGCTACTGTTTTGAATCGGGTGACCCATGTGAAAGGGTCGTTCGAACACTCAAAGGGGTCTTGACCCACAGGTTGAGAACCTCCGAGCTAGAGGAAAACCCCACAAACCCATTAAAAGTGAGTACCAACCCCCTCACTCATAATTCCCCTTGTTCTGACGTATCCAAAAGACCCATGTGCGTGTGCCTGTGTATCTGAGTATGCCATCTGGTACACGTAAACCTATCCACACCCATGTTATTTGGCTTAAGACAATCACCAGGCATCATCACGTGGTTCCTGAGAGCCAGGCGTTCGGGTGTAGCTCCTCATGGGTACCTCTGGCTCTAGGTCTCTCCCAGCAGGCTGCTGGTGTGGGGTGTGGGTTCTCTCAAGCCTCGAGTGTGTGTGTGTGTGTGTGTGTGTGTGTGTGTGTGAGAGAGAGAGAGAGAGAGAGAGGGTTCTTCTAAGTTCACGCACACAACAGAGCCATTCTGTCTGCTGGGGGCTAATGGGCTCCTGGCTAGAGGTTCCCCAGCGCCATGCCACCGGGGCCTCTCTGCAGGGAGCTCTCAGAGGGTGCCGGCTTCCCTGGGCGCGAAGGGAGAAAGCCAGAGAGCGCCAGCGCAATCTTTCTGTCTGCACATGGGCGCGGTGTATTTTCGAAAGATGTTTCTCTACTGAATGCATCAACAACAATGGGGAAGGTGGTTTAAGACGCAGATGTTTTGTGCTGAACACTTCTGATTCTTACTGGGTCCTCATTTGAAGAGCGCACGGGCAATTTCTACATTGACCTGTAGGGAGGTGTTCGGGGTATTTATTTTCTTTTGCCGAATGAAAAAGACGAGAAAGGAGTGCTAGTGGTGAGGCGTATTATGCACTAGACTGACAAATGCAAGGTGGGAGGTTTGAAGCCGTGACCACCAGGAAAGAAAGATGAGGCTTTCGACACCTCTTAAGAAGTTACAGTTTCAGAGACCCGTCCTCCAGGTTTGCTATAGGTTGGCAATGTTGTGTGTGTGTGTGTGTGTGTGTGTGTGTGTGTGTTTTACATAGATGAGAAATGGAGCCCAGGGCATGCTAAGGGGCCTGAGCAGGGCGGGGGTCAGTGGTACACCGGGGACTCGAGTCGCACATCTGAGGCCCAGCTGGGTCCTTGCCATCCGCTCCAGACACTTCTGCGCCAGGAAGCACTGCGCTTTGACGCTGTGTAACCGGCCACCCTCACGCCTCCTGCCTGCTCCAGGGCAGTGGTTCAAATACTGGAAACCCAGACAAAGAAAACAAGGGAAACCCCAACTCAAACTGCTGCCATCCAGCCAGTTCTAATCCTGGCAACACCAGCGGCGTCAGAGCAGACCCGGGCGCTGTGTGGATCCCAAGAGCTGACTTTGGGGAAGGAGAACCTCTTTGAGAAGCGGGAACGGAAGGGGCCGTGCTGTTCCAGTGACAGTGTGGCTCCAGACAAACCAAGGACCACCCACCCCCACCAGCCAGGGGCTTCACCCCGGGGTAACTGCCTACTACTCTGAGCGGCTTCCATTCAGCCGGGCAGGGTAGAACTAGGTGTCTGGGACGGCACAGCCGTCCTGGAAGAGATTGACTTCTTGTTCCCAAGGAGCAACGAGGGGGATCCAATCAGCTGCCTTTTGGTGAGTGGCCCACCGCATAAGGCAGCCATCAAAACAAAACAAAAATGAAAAAAAAAAAAACCCCAAACTCATTGCCATCGAGTTGTTCTGACTCCAGCTGACCCTGGAGGGCAGGGTAGACCCGTCCCTGCCTGTGGGTTTTCAAGATGGTACCTCTTTATGGGAATTGAAAGTTGTGATTTTCTCCTGTGGAGATGCTGGAGGTTTCGAACTTCTGACCATATGGTTAGCGGACTCATGACTAGCCCACTATGTTCAACTCTAACTCGCTGCCAAGAAGTCATTCTAACTTATAGCTACCCTGTAAGGCAGGGTCGAATTGTCCCTGTGGGTTTCTGAGACTCACTCTTTATGGGAGTGGAAGCCTCCTCTTCCTTTCACGATGCATCTGGTGGCTTCAAACTGCCGACCTGTGGTTGGCAGCCCAACATGCCACCTTGACTAGGAGGGGAAAACGCCTGGAATAGGAACCTGGGGGTTTCTAGGTTCCCCACCCAAGCAAGCCGGCCTCCGTGAAGGTAGCTCCCTAAGGCACTCACCCGGGGCCTGGCTTTCCCAGGACCCCTTCTGCTGCACCCCATCTCCAGCCTGCTGGTACCGGAGAAGGTTGCTCGGTGATCTAGCCCAAACTGGCCGGTTTTGAGCGATCGAGCTCCCCGTTGTGGTCTGGGAAGTGGAAGGAAGCTTGTTCAGGGAACACGGATGACACATGACTCAGCCACGAGCGAAATGCTCCGCGGCAAGCAGGTCTCTGCTGAAGCTTTTGCGGGCCGCCACGGGGCCACCCCGGGCAGGCTGGGGATCTTTGTTGGCGCCCCCCCGCCGTGCGCAACGGGAGTTTGCGGTGCGCTCTTGGCGAGGTGCAATCAGTTCTTCAGTTCTTTCGGAGGTTGTGCGCTGCTCGCTCCCACGCAGCAGCCATCCGTAGTTGCAGATAGGGGCGAGGGAGGGAGGGAAGTTATGCTTTAGGAGGCGTGGATGCGGCGGGGGAGGGGTGAGTGCGCCTGCGCACACAGAAGAGCGCACGCGCGCACATGGATGCCTGGTGTTCTCATTTCTCCATAAGGCAAACGCACGGATGTCAAAGGGCTATACTGTCTTGTCTTGTCCAGTGGCCCTGAATTTAAAACCGTGTCCAGTCACTCACTTGATCAAGGATCTCAGGCAAATGAACTACCTAAGTCCTTATCATTTCATCTTAAATTGGAGCTAATAACACACCCCTTGCAGGATGTGACGCAAATGTACCCAAGGTACTTTCTCACGCTGGGCAGGTATTTCCGCACGTTGATTACCAACCTGGTATGCACTAGCTAGTTATGAAGCTATAGGGGGCACCCTGTCTCTCGTGCCCCCCAGAGTGGTCTGACCTTGTCTCCCACCCACATTCTGAGATCTCTGCACCTGGCAAAACCAAGCCTTCCCTGTCTAGGAGGTCGGCGGTGGTGGTGGGTGGCGCTCTCCTGGCCACAGACACAGAGGAAGACTCGGGACACCACCAGATGCCGTCAGCCCCTTTCTACAGAAGAACCACTTGGAGGGCTGAAAAGAACCTTCTAGTCTCTTATGTTATAACGGATGCAAAGGATCCTGGGTAGTGTAAACTGGTGGGGGGTGGAATGGGGTGTCTATAAGCAGCTATCTACAGTGGGGTCAGTGGAGGAATTCATTTTGCAGCTCTACAGAAACAAACAAACAGGCCCTGGAGACCAGTTCCCAGATTAAAAAAAACAAAACAAAACAAAACAAAACAAAACAAAAAAACAGAAACAAACTCTGCCAGGAGCTGATTCTGGCTCAAAGAGCTCCTGGGTAGCTTAGCAGGTCTCACATTGGGCTGCTAACTATACACTCAGCCGTTCAAAACAACCAGACAGCTCCATGGGAAAGAGATGATGTTTTCTGCTTCTGTAAAGACTCTTAAAGCCACAGAACCCCCACTGGGGGCAGTTGTACCCTGTCCTGTAGGGTTGAGAACAGAGTACGGTCTAGACAGTTCCATGGAGCCAGATCCCTTCTGTAACACTCAGTGTCTCCAGGAATTGGGGCTGAGTGGAAGTTCCCCATTGCCAGCACAGTAAAGGAATCTCAACTAGTTCTCGGCTGAGCCTGCAGGAGACCAGGGGCTGTGGCTTGGCAGCTCAGGACTGCCTTTCCCCATGTGTGACCTGCTAGTCTCTCATTCAGACCTCTGAGCCTCCCCTCCCTCATCTGACTGCACTGTCCCCTTTCTGCTGTGTACCCTTCACTCCAACCGATTAGTCTGTTTCCTCCCCCCCCCCCCCCCCCCCCGCTTCCTGCTGAACCTATATCTGCCCTTCCAGTCTGCCTGGCTCCGGCT
>PVJH01022163.1:0-14100 GCA_004026705.1 Nesogale talazaci | reverse complement strand
AGTGACACTCAAATCACTGTAAATTTCTGTGCAGGGTCCCAGTAGAAAGTATGCCTTTATTAAAAGATCCCTATAGTTAGCTCTCCCAGTAAAAACCACTTTCCATAAGCCTAGCTTACATGTATCGACATATTGATGAGGCTCAGATTCTTTTTTTGGGGGGGGGCATCACTGCCCTCTGGTGGTGGTGGGAGCTACCCTACCCAGGGCTCCTCCTGAGAGCCGCCACTGGATTTGAACCACCAAGCCCGTGGGCCGCAGTCCCGCACTCAACCACTTATGCCACCGGGGCTCAGCCCGAGGCTCAGATTCTATGCTAAATTACCTTTGGAAACTTTCTGGGGTTGGTTGCCACTGCTCACCAATTTCGGCAAAACTTCCAAACATGCCTTTCTTTTCTTTTTTTTTTTTTTTTGAGTTGCCTATTTTGTCATATTTTCCGGGATTTGAGCTTCAATTTTGTGGAAATTTGTATTTAGGAACCTACAAAAATAACTTTTGGGGGGGGATGAAGTAGAAGCTAAAGGGGATAAGAAAGTAAGAAGAAATAATTTTAAAAAGGCTTCCCTGATCACTTACTGATACTGTAACTAATCATGTAATTCAACATGGATTTTATAAAACCACCTTGTTAGTATTCTTATATAATGTAAGGAATATTGCATTTTAAGCAAGCCAGGACTCTGCGTATCACACACTGTCGGATGACTGAAATAGATATAGCTGTGAGTAACGCTGTGTGGTCTGGTATGGGAGAGGGCCCGAGGGGGTCCAGGGGCACTCTGGGTGACACTGTGGCTCCTGCCAGACTGTGGGGTCCCTGAGGGCAGATGCTGGGTGGAGCTGTGGGAACTCCTAGCTTTCCAGGACACTCAGGCACATGGCACCTGGGCCAAAGAGCACATGGGTTCTGTTTTCATGCTCTGAGCAGAAGCTAAACAAGTCCCTAATCACGCTCTTTAAAAAGGGAGCTTCCCTGAAGCCATTCTCAATGTGTGGTTCTGGATCTCCCGCATGGGAAGTCCTTCTGCCCAAGGACCAGCCCCGCACAAGACAGCTAGCAACCTGCTCTGAAAGACATTTAATTTTCTTTGTCCATGAGAAGAGACATTGTCCTTAGCTCTATTTGATTCTGAATGTAGCCCTGTCTGACTGGTACCCAGGCAGAAGTACCTCTGACGTATGTGCCAGGTGTAGGAAGGAAATCTGAAAAATGGGTACAGCGGGTACCAGGAAGTCCCTGTGTATTTGAGTTCTTCTCTGAGAGCCTGTTTCAGAGATGGAACGGTCTTATCTCCCTCTGAAAGAGATGGTCACGCCCTTGTCAGGAAGTCTCTGCAAGGCCTGCGTTTAGAGGGATGTCCACAAGTCCTGTTCAATATGCACCTACTCCTGGTAGTACCCACCCCCGAGAACGTCTTCCTGAGAACCAAGGCCCATCTTTCTTGATGGAGAGGGTGAATCAGCATGGGGTTTATTTTCTGCTTAAACCTCGGCCGTGTTTCGAAAAAGGGCAGCCCTATGCCGATGACCTGACCACGCCAACGAATCAGGCTCCTTCTCTCCTGGGGATGTCCCCCTGCAGTGAGACACTGAGTCCTTCTATGGGAGGGCGAGGGGGGGGGCAGTCTTCCTCTTGAGGGTTGGTTTGTGACTGGAGCCTGCATGAGAACTCAAGATCACCCCTGCAGAAGGGAACTGGCAACGTTCACATTGAATGGTGTTAATGACCTCGGGGAGGGAGACACAGCCAGTGACTGGGTCCTGAGGGAATTCCTGCGCACGCCTGCTGGCCAGGCTGGGGACGAGGGGAGGTCCACTTTGAGCACAGATTCGGCTTAGCTTCTCCATGGCAACCCCAACAGCTTGTTCCTTCCAGAGGCCTTGCTGGTGGTAGGGTGGAGGCGGCGACAGAGACGGGGCCCACTTGATGGACGATGGGAAGTGTGAACTCCGTGGAAACAGGTTCCAGAAGCAGGAACCTTCTCAGAGGCAGGGGGTGTGATTTACAGGCGGGGAGTCACCGTTTATGGATGGAAGACTCTCTCTGCACTGGTGGAGCTCATAAGTCACTGACCCAGCAGCTTCTCGGGAGAGAACAACACAGTGGGAAGGTGTTGGCAGAAGTGGGGAGGGGTCCCCACAAGTGCAGCGGTTCTGCGGCTTCTGGGATCAGCTTCCTGGCTGTGTGTTGGGGGCACTGCTGTCAAGGGAGGTCAGAGACTTTTACACACACACACACACACACACACACACACACACACACACACACACTCAAACCCATGTCCTGGCCAGAGCTGCTCCTTGTATCCTGCCTAAATCCTTTCTCCTTTCTACCCACCCCCTTCCCCATGAGGTCTGAATACTGATGCCTGTCCACCTTCACAGCCCTTGGCACAGAGAGGACATGGGATACCGGGGGTCACTGCTTGCAATTGGGACTATTTGGGTTAGACTTTTATTCCTGAGTCGAGTGGCCTTGGACAAGTTGATATCTGGGAACCTCTGTTTCCTGGTCTGTAACAATGGTGACAGGAGGAGCACCTGGGTACAGACGGTTAACTTGCTAGGCAGATAACCTCAAAGTTGGAAGTTCGGGTCTCCTAGGACCAACGAGCTAGCAATAGACCTCTGACGACCCAGCCGCAGACCACCTAGTCCCACACCTCTATCCTCAGGAGCTGGGGATCAACTCACCAGCACCTGGCTTGTCTCATCCTACACACAAAACCACCAGCTCAGGGAGGGGTTTATTTTTATGATAGGAGGGAACAAATGAGACACTAGAACCCCAAAGAAAAACAAAAAACAAATGCACTGCCATCCAGTCAGCTCCGACTCATGGGGGCCCTGTAGGACCAGGGACAACTGCCCTGTAAGTTTACCGTCTAAAGCCTCGTCTTTCTCCCGCAGAGCGGTTGGTTTTTTCGAACTGCCGACCTCGAGTTTAGCAGCTGAACGCTTAACACACTCGCCATCAGGACTCCTTTGGAATAATAAACGCCCCCCTGGTAGTGTGTGAGTGGGCGTAGCCCTGTTCCCATCCCCCCCCCCTTCTTCCTGTTGGTGGCCTCTGACCACTGTCCCTGTCCCTGGCTGCTGCAGAGCGGGTGCCTTCTTCCAGGCCCTGCCCGAGACGATCAAAGCCGGGCACAGCGACGGGCAAGGAAGAAGCTGTAAGTCCACCCAGCTGCTCAGAACACTCGGTCTCTGTTGTGGTAAACGATGACTTTAATTTACAAAGCAGATGAATACTAAATCTTCATGAAATTAAAAACTATATTATTTATGTGAACGGAAACGGAAAACGCTCTGTAGCTAGCAGCGATCTTGCTTTGTAGGCGGAACCCTAAAATAATTAAAACCACTCGGGCCTCAGTAATAAATAATGATCATAAATAAATGTCCTGACCTTAAGCAAAAGATATAAAATTAAAACCCATTTGGTATGTAAATTCATTCAGGACGACGGCGCGTCTCCCAGTCTGAGACGGCTCGGAAGGGGGGGGGGGGGAGCCTTCCACCGCGTGAATTTTGAAAGGAAAAAAAAAGAAATCAAAAGCACAACAGTGTGTGTGTGTGCGTAAGCGACTCATTATTCTGCTTTAATTCCGTCTAATGCTGTGTGGAGCCTGGAGGCTGGGACATTAATTTCCTGCCTTTTCTGTTCCACCAAATCCCTCAAGGAGGCCCGCAGAAAGCATTTCAATCCTGGAGGCTGGAACCCGCGGAGGCCCGCGGACTGCGGGGGAGACTGCGCACTGGAGCCGCGCCCCGTGTTTACAGAAGTCGATGAAAAGAAGCTGGCGGACAACCGCGCGGTGCCGGCCGGGGGGCTTTCTGCAGTGCCTGGGACACATATTATGCAGGAGGAATGAAATGTCCCTGGTCTTGGGGCCAGGTGGGCACCATGCCAGGGCCTGGAAACGCCGGGCAGGAAGTCTGGGGAGGGCGGACTTCGGGACCCAGCCATCAGTGCCCGATGGCACACACCCACACCGACAGCCTCCCCGCTGCGCGCCCGCTCCAGCCCGCTCCCCGCGCCCTGGAAGGCTCTCCGGGTGGGGCCTGCGCAGGAAGCGACAGCGCCACGTGCCAGGTGGAAAACTCAGGGCTTTCCAGCACAGGGTCGGGCTTGGGAAGGGCTGTGCAACGTATCGATTTTACTTTCTCCTCCCCGAGGATGGTTCCGCACACACAGCCCAGACAGTGAGTCTCTCATTGTCGCCTTCTGACCCCCTTGGAAGGAGCCCGCGGGTGGCGCGCGTGGCTCAGCCCTGGGCCTGTAACCTAAAGGCAGCAGGTTCGAACCCCCCCCTAGATGAGCCTCGGAAGTGAGGCCTGGCTAGCGACGCTTGAAAGATCCATTCCACAGCAACTGTGTATGCATTTCCTTTTCACTGTTTTTAATTTTAACTACCATGGGTGGTTAAGAAAAACAAAAAGGTGGGCTGAGCCCCGGTGGCGTCGTGGTTGTGCGCGGGACTGCGGCCCACTGGGACGGAGGTTCAATTCCAGCAGTGGGGCTGGGCCTCCTCCTCCCACCTCCAGAGAGCAGTGATGCCGAAAAACAACAACAACAACAACAACAACAACAACAACAACCAAAAAAACAGGCCAAAGAAACCTCCCATAGTCGTTGAAATTAAAACCAGGAAAAGTGACACTGCAAACAACGGGGGAGGGGGCAGGGGGCCCTGGTGGCATAGTGGTTACCCTGTGGATTGCTCAGGGCAAGGACAGCAAGTTCAAAACCATGGGCTGGCTGCTCTTTGAGGGCCTTTCTGTAAAGAGTTACAGTCTCAGCAGCCCACAGAAGCAGCTCTAGTCTTTTGTAGGGTTGCTGCGGGTTGGCGATGAGTTTGTTTTGGGTGTGGGAGGTAGGGCCAGATGGGGAGGGTGGTTTGAGCTTGACAGCCAGGGAAACCAAGGTAGCAGCAGAGGTCACGGTATGCATGGGAGGAGGTTGAAGTCTGGCTTCTGATATGGCACCCTGTGTCATTCTCGGGGGCAGGTGGCAGGGCAGGAAAGGAAAGCTTGCAGACTCGCAAAACGGGCCACCGAAGTGTCCCTGCTTCCTCTTGTCCCTGGTGTATACAACGAGGACCCTCCCTTGGAATTCACTGTTCCCGGGCTACCGCCTGGGGAGATGCTCCCGGGAGGAGTCGGAGCCTGGGGGGCGTGAACACCAGAGCCTGAGGATTAGCTGTCAGGGCAGGCTTGGTGGACTGACTGCCCTGGACCTGCGCCCACATTCTACGTCCTTCCATCACCTCTCCTCTTAACCGCTGCTCACCCGAGAAGGAGGTGGTCACCACACAGAAAGGCAGGTCCAAGATGCCCTGCCATCTGCTGTGAAGGAGCCGGCAGGGCAGTAGTGGATGGAGAAACGACCTCAGAGAGCATTTGCGGGGCTGCACAGCCACGGAGACCCTGGGGTGACCCTAGCATGACCTGCCAAACACCGGGAGGCAAAACAGGGGAAAAGATCCAACCCAATCCTCCAGGGTCGGAATGACTCCAAGTCACCGCCCATGTTTCCCGAACCAACCTTGGGCCCAACCAGCTGCCTTCTCCGTGTTCGCGCCCCACACCAAGAGCAGTGTTCGGGACAGTGGGCCAGGCTGCCTGATGACCAGGGGGCGGTCCCCAGCTTGCCTGACAATCGCCAGCTCCTGACGCTGGGCCATGAGAAGCCCTCCCCTCCCACAGGAAGTCTGTGCCCGCTGCACTTCAGGGAAGCACTGACATAGCCCCCTGCACCCTACCGCTCCTTCTCTCTGCTCCTGGGTGACCTGAACAGAAAAGAAGAAGGGCCAGGGGTGGGGTGGGAGTGGTGCTGCTGGGAGCTAGTTAGGGAAAGAACCTTAAAACCATGCAAAAACACATGAAGAATCTCCTAGAGGCTGAGCCCCGGTGGCGTAGTGGTTGTGCGCGGGACTGCGGCCCACTGAGATGGAGGTTCAGTTCCAGCAGCGGCCCCACAGGAGCAAAGACTGGGCCGGCCTCCTTCTGCTACCACCAAGGGGCAGTGATGCCAAAAGAACCAACAAAACCAACCAATAAACAAAACAGAATCTCCTAGAACAAGTTTTCCCGTCACGTGGAAGTTCCCAGAACAACGCCAGCCAGGAGGAGGCTGAGAGTTGGCTGCAGAAGTGCGGGGAGAGCCCCACTCCCCATGGGCACGAAAGCATGGTCTGTGTGAGGACGGGGGTGATGCTGCCCAAGGGGAAGTTCATCTCTGCTCTCCGCTCTTCCTTCTCTGTTGGGCAAAGAACCCTTCCCCTGTCACGTACACCACAGCAAAGGCACTGATTATCCCACCTAAAGAGCCTGCCCACAAGACCCAGTGGAGTGGCCTTGGGCACCTCTGGAACTGGTCAGCCTGGCAGGGTCCTCAGCAGAGCTCTCTGCTACTCAAATGGCCACGGGCCCATGGGAACCTGGGCCACACACTGTGTGCGGTGACGTGCCTGTCCCCATCCCCCTCGCCTGTTGGAATGTTCCTGTGCAGCTGAGGTCAGAGGAGCTGCAGCCTCCTGCACCCCTAGGTCTCAGGGTTACAGTGATCTGCAGTTTTGGGAGAACATCGCAGGGCTCGACACGGGATCCAACTCCCCCTACCGTGGACCTACAAGATGCTGGAGCTGTTACCATGTGGCCATGCCCATGACCCAGGCTTCTAAAGGGCTCTGCAGCCCTCTGACAGGGTGCTGCATCTATGAACACGAAGAGACTGGCGGAGTCCTCAAGGATCTGGCCATTAGCCGCCCTTCAGGTCTGCATCTGAACGCACCCCCGCCATTCAATTTCCAGCCAAACAATGGGTAGGTCCGTAAGGGGAACAGTAACACTGTGGAGGCATGCACACTCTAGACTCTATCCCGTCGACCACCTGCGATCAAAAGGCATTATTCCGCCAAGAACAACGTTAGAAGAACTAAGAAAGAAGGAGGAAGGAAAAGCAGGCAATTCGGGGAGGAAGTGGCATGTAAAGTGACACTGTAGGGGTCGCACTCAATGACGTGAAACAAGGATGTGTAGGCATGGTTGACTGGGAAGCTGATCTGCTTGGTAAACTTCTACTCGATTCACAAGGAAAAATTAAAAAAAAAAAAGTCCACGTGTTCACCCACCCAGCATTCACGGAATACTGTCATCGCTCTGGTCTCCAGTGTAGCAGCCTAAGAAGGAGCCCCAGTGACCTAGTAGGTGATCTAGTAGTTACGTGTTGGGCTGCTGACCACAGGGTCAGCTGTTCAAAACCACCCTCCTCTTCAAGGGAAAAAGATGAGGTTTCTAACTTTGTAAAAGTTTATCGTCCTGCAAACCCACTGGGTCAGTTTCACCCTGTCGATAGGATGCCTTGATTTGGCATGGACCGGATGGCAGTGGGCAGGAAAGCCCAGAGGGGGCAGTGGGTGTTCCGCAGTGGGATGCTCGCCTTCCTTGAGGGTGCAGAGTTGGGTCCTGTTTCTTTTGCTCTCCATTGGATGGCTACATGTTGCAGCTATCTAGTTACCACCTAACCACCATCACCATCACCAGAGCGTCCATTCCTGGTCAACGTACCATCTATCAGCAGAGACTGGCATTGGCTGAACAGGCTTCAGCACGGCTTCCAGACACAGACAGACTAGGAAGAAAGACCTGGTAATCTCCTAGAAAACCAGCCGGTGGGAACCCTGTGGATCGTCACTGTGAGAGTTCGTTATGTATGAGGCCACGAGGGGTCAGGGGCTGGCGTGATGGCAGCTATCAACAACCACCACAACCACAACCGCCACAACAACCACCCCGGCATGAGAGCTCTGATCTGATGGAAATTCGGGGGGAAACCAAGACTCTCGCCAGTTCCCCGGGACCGGGGTTCTTCCCTTCAGATTTGAGACAGAGTGAGCCACCCTCCCTTTAGGGGTGGGGGGGAGTTGCCAGGTAGACTTGTGGGAGGGGGTGGTGAGGGAGGGGTTTTGAGACGTGGAAGTGGTGGGGATGCTTCAGGAAGAGGAAGGGAAGCCGGGGAGGCCAAGGCTGAAATGTGGCCGCAGTGGGGTTCCTCCGATGTGGCCCGGCCCCGCCCCTGAAGGAGCCTGTCCTGTGGAGTGCGGGTGTTGGGGGTGGAGGGGTCCTACAGGGAGGGAAGGGCAGGCATCTGGGATGCTGGGAGTCTCACGGGACACCTCTGTGGTTTGCCAGGGCAGGACGGGGAGGGCCCAGGCTAGCAGGATCCTAAGGGACAGAGGGGCGGCAGGGGCCACAGCATGTGGACAAGAAGAATGGAAGGCCTTGGTTCCCCGTGGCTGTGGTGAGCACAGGAGCCCTGGTGGAGTGGTGGCTATATACCTCCTGGTTAACTGCAAGGTTGGCGGTTTGAAACCACCGGTCGCCCCTCGAGAGGAGAGACAAGGTTTTCACTCCCGTAAAGAGTTCCCATCTTGGAGACCCACAGGGCCGGCTCTACACTGTCCTATAGGAAGGGTCACTGTGGGCCGGATGGCAGTGAGTGAGGCAGGTGAGTCCTATCAACAGCTCCCAACTGAAAGTTCAGTGGTTGGAGCCACAGGGGCATGCTGGGACAAAGGCCTGGAGATGTCCCTGCAGACACGGAGGCCCTGACGGCAGGGAAGAACTGGCACAGTGGGCTTGTCTGCAGCCAGGAGGTGATGGGAGCCTCTCACCTCTGGCCCAGTGCCACCCTGACCCCCCCTCGTGTTCCCCCCACCCCATCCCCAACACGGACCTCTGCCTGGGACGCTCCTTCCCGGGTGTCTGCATGACTGTGCCTCTCCCTGCACAGCTCTGCTCAACGTTGCCCCTAACCACCTGTCTGGTTGTCCTTTGCTTTAGCGCTCACTGTCCCCACCCAGCGGCCCCACAAGCCCCGTGAAAGCCGGGGTGCTTGTTAGTCTGGGGCACTGTTACCTCCTCCGGCACCTGCCTCTCCACCAAACTCATTGCCACTGGGCGGATTCCCATCTGTGCAGGGCGGAGCCACTCCAGAGGGTTTTTTTTTTTTTTTAAAGGCCGTGACCTTGTGGAAGTACATCGCCTGGCTTCTCACCCCTCACCATCTCTGGGTAGGCTCCCACCGCAGGTGTTTGGTTGGCAGTCTAACTTTCACGTGGAAGGCCTCCTGCCTGGAGCACGTCTGGTGTCAAGGAACTGCTGTGCAAGGCTGTGAGAGGACGGGTGTTCTCAGGGGACTCTGCGTTTTTGGTTCTGGGCAGCTTGGACTGCAACATGCTGCTCCCCGGGACTGGGCACTAAAGGCAGCATCCCTGTGGGTCTGAGACCCCCCCCCCCCACCCCCAACACACACACACACACACACGACCGACACAGCTCTCCCCTAGGCCTCGAGGGGACTCAGAGCCTGGGCAAGATGCCTGGAGTTTAAATGGAATGTATTGCTCCGAAGGCTCCCGTTTTGAGGGCTTGCACAGAAACCCGCAGACTTTGGCAGAGACAGAGAGACCAAAAAACATGATAGAAAACAAAGGCTACAGGAAACGATTGGGGTGAGCTGAGGGGGGGAGCGTGAAATGGGCAAAACAGAAGGGCAAAATCCTCAACCCACAGCAGGGCGAAGGCTAGCACCGGCAGGCAGCTCCCGGAAGACCGGCGTGGGGACTGCCGCAGGGGGGAAGCAGGGCGCGCCAGCATGTGCGCTGACCCCACGGGGAAAACTAGCTTTCCTGGAACGGATTCGGAACTCAGCAACTCCCTGCATGGCCAAGCAGAGCCAGGCTCTGTGAGGATGTCAGTCATTGCGTTTTTCAAAAGCAGATCGCCAACCCTTTCTTCCAAGGCGCCTGGGGGAGTGAGCTCAGTCCTTCCAGTTTCAAGTTGAGGGCCTTAACAGTTCGCACGGCTCAGGGACAGACTCTGTGTGACTGGTTTATAAGATACAGAGGCGGCTGTGCCTGGTGGCGTATAGAGGTTGAGCACGGGACTGTGGCCCACTGGGTTGGCGGTTCAAATCCAGCAGCAGCTCTCCAGGAGCAAGACTGGGCCATCTACTCCCACCAGAGGACAGTGATGCCCAAACAAAACAAAACAAAAACAAAAACCTCAAACCAAAAAACAAAACAAAACAAAAAAAAGGTTAAAAAAAAAAAAGATACAGAGGACAGACCAAACCTGTGGCTAAGGAGTGGATTCTGATGTCAAGTGGGACAGAGTAGGCTCCCTGGGAGATCACTGAGTCCTTCACCCCGCTCCCCCCCCTCTCCAAATCGAGAAGGTGCCTCAGAGACTTGTGCCGAGGGCCTGGAACTTTGGGTCTAGCCTGTGAACCCCACAGCATCCAGATGGCTGCTGGGTTGGCCCCCGCTCAGCTCAACTCAGATTTTCCTCAGAGGCGGAGAGAAGCCTGCTTCTCGGCAGGTCCCAAAGGTGACTTCTGTCTGCTGACCCTGGTGCAGCAGCCAGCAGGGGTAGCAGCTGCTTCTCACTGGGGTCCTAGGGCCAAAGCTGCTTGGCGTCCTCTTAAAAGGTGACCTGCAAATGACACCCCACGCCTCCCTCCTACGCTGTGGCAAGGGAGCCAAACAGAGGTGGGTGGGCGGGATTCCCGAGTCACCACTGGACACCCAGCCAGCCCGCCGACACCCGGGGCCTCTCCGCTGTCCTGCACACCCAGGCTGCCCTATTAATAGCCCAGCCGATGGAGTGCTGCCTTCTTACCATTTCTGTTTCACTTGCACCAGATCTGACAGTCCCCCAGGGGACGGCTTTGCAAAAACAAACAGCAGGATCAATATTTCCTTTACCAAGGGCGAGGCAGGGTCTTCCACTGTCAAGCCAGGCCCTTTCCCCATGCTGCTGGCCAGGCCCTCACCTAGGACAGGGGCACTGGGGCTGCCAGGGCCTTAATTCAGCCATGTGATTAAGTGAGACACAGCCAGCACTTCTTGAGCACCTCTGAGGCAGAAAATCCCACCAGGCCTGGGGGCAGAGGGAGGCATCCGATCTTGAACCTCGAGGACCTTCTTGTGTGTGGCCACCAGGCAGAGAGAGAAACGGGCAATCCTCTGCGAGTAGGACAGATGGGACAAGGCCCGGGCATCAGGGTCTCTTTTGCCACTCCTTGGGCACAGTCAGTGCCAGCTAGCCAGCCAGGCAGATTAGACCCACTGTGCCCCAAGGTCTGGCCAGTCTGACAGGGTAAGGCTGTCCTGCCAGGCCTCCTGAGGAGGCTGAGGAACGCAGCGGGGAGGGGCCGGCGCTCCGCCTCTCTGCTTTGTCCCCACGGCCTTCATTCTGCCTGCAGTGCAGCCAAGAACCATCTGGTCCTCAAACCCCGGGGCCTAACACGTCCTTGGGGAGCTTGTTCCACACGCAAATCCAGGCTGCAGCCCTGGAGATCCAGATTCAATGACCCTTGTTGGGGTGGAGGGTGGGAGGTTGGTGTGTGGGCGTCTAGTTGCTAAATGGCATCTCGGGGGTTTCTGGAGGAAGTGTTCCTCAGACCATGCTCTAAGAAGCACTGCTGAGACCTGGACTCCTTGGGATTCATCACCCCCAGTCTCTCTCTGTCCTACTGCCCCCACCCCAACGCTCCAGCCTGGGCAGCAGTCAGACTTATGAAATGTTTATCGGATGCTTCTCCTGGAAGGAGAAAGGGAGCCCCTACACGACAGTTCACCAAGTCGGAATGTGTGGGCCCATCTCCCGACATTCTTCCTAGCCTGGCACCCTTCACCCCCTACCCACCCCCCTTTTTGAACCTCCATAGAACACGAGCGAGTTCTCTGAATCCGAGGACCAAGTAGGAGCAGAGGAGTGAAGGGTTTGGGAACGTCCTCCTGCTGAAGAGATGTGAACACAATCCAGTTTTCCACCACTCACTGTCCTGTGGGCACGACGAGGCTTCATGGTCATGCGAACAGAGGCGGGGGGGGGGGGGGGGGGAAGGCCGGCTCACTTATGTCTACATGTGGTTCAGCGTGCAGGTCAGCTGGCAGGGCCCATACGGACGCTTCCAGTTTCCCCCAGGGCCCAACACAGAGCCCGCTAGAGGGCAGGCTCTGAGTGGCCACCGGCCAACACTTACAGCCGGAGGGGTTCCTGTGCCCGCACCCCAGTTGTTCCAGACGTCCCGCTGGAAGTGACATGGGTTGGACACTCGTCAAGAGGAAGCCAGTGGGAGTTTGGACTTCAGAGTGCTCCTCCATTCCGGAGGGGATGGAGACACTGGGAACATGGTCTCCTATGTGTTCACAAGCTGGGGCGTTGACGTGGCTGTTCTGCAGAGGGCAGAGCTGACTGCTCATCTGTCCTACAAACAGCCGCACAGTGACAGCTTCCGTCCCCAGAGAGCCTGGCCACAAATATCACGGGGCGCAGAAGCCCGGAGGAACCATGTGGAGCAAAACCACCCTGCGAGGAGAAGCTGTGCGTGTGATTGAGGCTCGAGTTTCTGGGGCGCAGGGCTCCGAGAAGGCTGGCCCAGAGTGGGCAGTAGGCCACAAGGCCACTCCCTTTGAGCTCTGGCCTCCAATCTGGTAAAAGGGCAAGTTGAATTTGAACAGGTGTGCAGAGTCCCGGGGAGCTGCCTCTTCCCTCTGCCTGTGCATAGGGGGAGAACTGGCCCTATGGCTTTCTGAGGCTGTCACTCTTTATGGGGAGTGGGAAGTCTCCCCTTTCTCCCCCGGAGTGCCTGGTGGTTTCGAACTGCCGACCTTGCAGAGTGTCACCCTGACCGACGCTACCCATGCCTCCTCCTAGTAGCTTCGTAGAACTGCCAAAATACCACACACCAGGAAGCTTATAAAAACAGAGCTTTATGGTCTCACAGCTCTGAAAGCGAGCAGCCCAGCAGCATACCAGCCCTGTCGATTCCTTCCCAGGCTCTGGCTGAGAAATGGTTCCCTCCTCTCTCCCAGCTTCTGCTAGTTCCAGGCAGGCCTTGGCTGTGGTACTACATGGGGGTCCTTCTTCTGTTTCCCTGGCTGGGCCCATCTTCTATTTCAGAAGATACCAGCCAAACATGAGAAAGATGAGGCTGTCCACATTCCTGCAGGCTTGCAGTCTCAGGGACCCAGAGGGGTGTCTTTTATTCTACTCTGTCTTATAGGTGGACATTGGTTCGAGGGAAGCGAGTTAAAAATTGTTTTTCATTGAGTGATATAACATTAGCATCCCCCCTACTTCAGTCTGACCAAGTAACATCCTTAGAGGTGGGCTGAGACCCAGACGCTGAGCCCCTGTTGCCATCAAGGAGAACTGAGCCCTGTCGTTCCCGTGGCAGTGACCTATATGGGAAGCCCTTGTGACCCAACAGGCTTGACTATTGGTTTTAACATGACCAGAGACTCAGCAAGAGAAAGACAGCAGGTTGCCTCGGTCAATATCATGTCTAGAAAACTCTAGTCACATGGGGTCACGAGGAATCAAAACCATCTCCATGTCTCCTGGGAACAAAGGATCTTTATAACAGCAGGCCCAGCAGACCTTTCTTGGGTGGTCCCACCGGAAAATCTCAAACCACCCAACTTTAAGATTAGCAGCCAGTCCAATGGTGGAGCTTAAGGTTTCAGCATATGTATATATAGTTTTTGGGGGGCCATAATATTCCAAGTCAAATGGTTATGGTCTCGGAACGGGAAGGCTGCATTTGCACCTGGTCTTTCTCCATCCAGCCTCTTACGAAGGTTCACCCACTGTCTAGCTCCAGACTGGCTAGGGAGACCAGGAGAAGAAGCAGAACCTGCCACCGGTCCAGAGACAGGCAGTCAGGAGACTCACAGAGGACCCAGCCCGGGGCTGGTGGGGACCAGAACTGCCAGAAGTAATGAGGGTTACCGGGAAGACCGCCTGGATGAAGTAGGCCACAGATGGGATCTGGGGAAGGTAGGACAGGGATGAGCAGACAGCAGAGAGTGCATTCCCTGAAACAAGCCAATGACACCTGCCTCTACCCCCTCCCGAAGCATAAACTGGAAGACACATGAGAAAACACTACCATTGGGCCAGTTCACAAGGGGTTTCTCCCCCTCCTTCCAAATAGGACCAGTGCGCCCCCCCCCCCCCAAGCCTGCTGAGCAGATTAGCTTCCGACTCCTGCCACTCTTAGGTGTGACAACAGAGACCTGC
>PVJH01022162.1:0-37162 GCA_004026705.1 Nesogale talazaci | reverse complement strand
AGTGCTGCTCCTGAGAGCCGCTGCTGGATTTGAACCACCAAACCCGCAGGCTGCAGTCCCGCACTCAACCACTTATGCCACCAGGGCTCAACAAGGCAGTGGTTTTTAACTCTTACCTTGAGCTCCTTTCTGCTCTTTGTTGAAGTAGCCACTGAACATGGTCTCTCTCTCTCTCTCTCTCTCTCTCTCTCTCACACACACACACACACACACAGAGCTGTGGCTGGCCATTGATTTCCATGCCTGATTCTTTAAGTCACTGGTCCTCTCTCTGAACACCTCCGCCTCTTCCCCGTGAAAGGGGCCCAGCTCATGCAACTCAAGGGCAGCCGCCACTGTCACTGGAGGCTTGAGTGTGGCTATGATGCTCAATGGGTTTCTGTGGAAACCTGATTTGGAGTGAGTGGAAAGCCCCGTCAGCCAGGCCAGAGCCCATTCACCAGCCTCAGGAGGCAGGTTGGACTTCTGGAATTCACTGGACAGGGCCCCTTTGCTGGGACCCTCATCCCTTGGGCAGCTGCTTTCCTGGAAACCACTCTGGTGGTGTCGTGGTTACACGTGGGACGGTGATCTGCCTGGTTAGCAGTTCAAAACCACCAGCCGCTCCACAGGAAGCGAGATGGGGCTTCTCCTTCCGTCACTTGATAGCGGTGAGTTCGCTCTTTGGTTTTAACTGACCCATGGGGTGCAGGTGTGGTGTCTGGAGAGGGCCCTTTGGGGTTTTTCTCTCTAACATTTTCTTCTGCATGTTCCCCTTTCTTCTCTCCGTCTCTCGTTCCCTCTCCTGTTCTTTCTGCCTCCTCCTCTTAACCTCCTCCTGGCCCCGGGGTGCTGGGTTCAAGCTCGAAGGTGAAGGCCATGCTCTCTGCAGGGAAGCTGTGGGGCTCTTCAAAAATCTGAAGGGAAGGGCTGAGCCCTGGTGGCGTAGTGGTTGTGCACGGGACTGCGGCCCACTGGGATGGAGGTTCGATTCCAGCTCCACGGAGCAAAGGCTGGGCCTCCTACTCCCACCACCTGAGGGCAGTGATCCGCCCCCCCCCACCAAAATCTGAAGGGAAAAATGGAATTAAAAAGTAATGTACAATGGTGCCCCTCGCCCCAGCATGTGGAAGCCCTGGTATCTCCTAAGGTCTGTGCTGGTGGAGGGGAGGCTGGGAGAAAGGTAGGGCTCCGTGGCCTGGGACTGCTAGAATCCTGGGTTCCTGCAGTCTGTGTGACTAGAGAATCATTGGTGGGTTTCCCGCTCGGTTCTTTTTGCTGCTACAGAGAGTGTTGGGTACAGCTCTGGGAAGCTGAAGGCAGGGCTTGAGTGCCCATGTTTGGGCAGTGCATGTGAATGAGAAGCAGGGCCTTGCAGGTCCCGGTTCCCTGCCTTCCGTCAGCTGTCATTGGTGAGACTCTCAAGCCTGTGGGGACTTGGGAGGGGGGAGAGGGGCTGCCTTCTCTGCCTTAGACGGTCATGCGTCTCCTATGTAAGACCGCAGCGGTTTTTCTGACTGTCCTTTTCATCGGCTGTGTCTGTCCGAGCTCCACCCCCTCTCTCCAGGGAGATTCTAACAGACTCTGAAGTCCAACGAGCTCCGGCCGCCCAAGTGCAGCCCACTGGTGACGGCCTCATCCTGTGCCCCAGGCTCTAACGTTCTTCATCTGCCTCGTCGCACCTCAGCGTCACAACACAGCTACCAGGCAGTGGTTCTTAATATTCCTTTATCTTTTTATTATTATTATTTATTATTATTTTTTTTTAGGCATCACTGCCCTGGTGGTGGGAGGAGGCCCAGCCTTTGTTCCTGGGAGCCGGAATTGAACCTCCATCCCAGTGGGCCGCAGTCCCGCGCACAACCACTACGCCACCAGGGCTCAGCCCCATATTCCTTTATTTTTATGGATAAAAACGGAACTTGGAGCAGCCGCAGGGGGTGCGTGTGCACGTGCGTACCTGAGTGCAGCCAGAATCGGAAAGCTACCCGCGAGGCTTGGCTGTCCATGTTTGGGTCTCATGTGGGACCACCAGCGTGGGCTATAGACATTCCCTGCTGCAGTTCATCTCGAAGTAGATGTCAAACTGACTGCATGCTGGGGCTCCTGCGGGGACACAGCAAGAGCCCTGTGCCTGTTCCCCAGATCCAGCCTCTGGGCCTCGGCTCAGATGGTCAAAGAAGACATGGCCGCCAAGAGCGCTGGGTCCCACAGGTGAGCAGGGAGGGCGAGCGCACCACTCTGGAGGCACCCACTGTCTTCCGTCTCCCTGAGCGGGCCCGACAGAGACGATGGGAAGGAGGTCGCACACACCAGAGAGCTGCGACCTTCTGCTCTAAGGGCAGGTGCTCTGAAGAGAATGGTGGTGGGCAGACAGAACCATCTCTCGGCCTGTGTTCCCCTAAGAGCCTGGCCCCAGGGTCCGGGTCTTCACAGTAGCCCATCTGCTGCCTCCATCCATGGGGGCTGCTCAGAGGAGAAAAGTGGTAAAGGAGCCCAGAGGGAGAGAAAGGGAGAGAGAAAGTGGGTTCATGCAGGGTCTCCCAGAGGTCCCCCCTTTTCCATCCCCTCCAGTGCATGGCTGGTTGCCCTGGGGGTAGTCGAGGGAGGCAAGGTTGGTACGGCAGCCAGCGAGGCTGAGCCTGTCTGCCCTGGGTGTTAGAGGGCTGGCTTGGCTTCCAGGCCACAGAGAGCCGCTCTCTCTGCACGGAGGTGTCTGTGGGGAGCCCTTGGGGAGCAGCAGCAGCTCTGGGTGCCTGTAGCCCAGCTGGGGATCATCTCTCCCCCTCCATAGCTCTCCCTCCCCCAAGCCTTCTGCAGCGGCCCAGCTGAGGAGGGCTGTTGGCAGAGAGAGGTGGCCTCATGCAAACCTCTGGCTTTATCTTCTGCACACATTGAAACCATCAGGCCCCAGGCGGCCTCAGTTAGAGACAAGTCTCGGAACACCGTGCTTTCATGCAAAGCAGAGCAGCCCCTCACAGGGCTCTCCCTCCTGGAGCAGGGAAGGGGCCTGGAGGCAGGGCGGCTGCCTGCCTGGTCTCATGCTCTGTGGGGGCCCAGCTCGGAACCCTGCCACATTCTCCCCCCAGTTTACTTCCCTCTCCTGAGATGTCTTCCAGGCCACCTTCCCCTTGGGTCCACTGACTGCACCCTCGACCCCAATGGGATTTTAGTTGATGCTGCCGAAAGGGGAACACTGGGAGGTCCCAAAGCACCGAGGTGCTCCTTCAGAGCAGTGAGCACTCCTGTTATGGGGAGGCCAAATCAAAGGCGAACCCTGCATTCCTCTTGCTCACGGCCAATAGAAACCTTGCTGCAAGGCCGCTTCCTCTGCTGAAATCAGATCTCCCAGTAATAAACAAGTCCGAGAGGCAGGGAGGGGGAAGCGCTAGCTTCTTTCTTCTGATGAATTTTTCTTCTCTGGAAAAACAAAACGTACTCTCCTGAAACCAGAGCAGAGACCTGCTGCCCTCTTCTGCCCTGCCCCCCAGGATCTGCTGGAATCCAGCCCTCTCTCGACTGCTCCACCCCAAGGCAGGGCCACCAATAGGGCTTTGCTGCCTGGGGAACCCCAGGACAGCTTAGGAGGGAGAGTGGGGTTTACTCCCAGCTCTGGTGGCTGGAGGTGGTCAGAATGGGGACGTGGAGTCAGGGCCCTCTGGGCCCTTTTTCTCACACAGGACTCCTAGTCCCTCCCAGTGTCCCATAGAGGTGTAAGAAAGTTCGCATCATAGGCTTGGGGGTTGAGTGCACAGCTCAGACAGCCATACAAGGCAGGTCTGGAGAGGGCAAGGGCTGGAAGGACAAAAGGATTCACAGCTGTGCTTCCAGGCCTGGCCTGGCCGTGCTCATCCACCTCTTCCCGCCCTCCCTTGAGTTCCACGATAAACTTTTTCCCACATGTGGCCTGCTGTGAGGGAGTGCCCTCCCCTGGCCAGCTGACATCTCGCCTCTCCTCCACCGCCCACCCCCTTCCCCAAATAGGTTTTTAAGTGACTTTGCTGTCAGAAGATGCTATTCTGTTTGTTTTTCCGTATGACACTATCTCTCCGGAGAGTTTCTGGCCAGAAGAATTATGTCGAGGTTGCAGATTGCTGGGGAATTGTGCCTAATGGGGAACAGACAGACAAGACACCTTTCATGTCCAGCCAAGTCCCCCCCCCACCCCCTCTTTCGCTCTCTCCCACTTCTCATCTTCCCTTTTTGGCTTCAAAGTTGGCCCTGGTTTGTGCTTGTTTCTTCGGTACATCTGGTGAAGAAGGTCACACATTGATTCTATTTCGGAGATTGGCAGCTGGGTCAAGCTTAGCTCCTCCTGAGGGCTGGGCGGGGTGCACGCTCGCAGGGAGCCTGTCCAACACGTCGGGCACGCGCAGTTCACGGAAGGTGCTCCAGCAGGCACAGAACGGCCCCGGCTCCTCGCTGAGCTCAGAACTCGGGAACTCGAGCTTGTTGCAATTCAGTTTAAATTCAAGAACAGCACCACGCATGCTCTCCAGTTCAGCTCATCTGCGCGGCGCGCTCTAGGGAAAACAGTGCCAGCGGCCAGGTCTCTTGGGACCGCGATATGATTGAATGGGAGGACACGGGACTCCGAGCCCTGGTGGTGTAGTGGCTTACACATCAGGCTGCTGCCCTCAAGATCAGCGGTTCGAAACCACCAGCCGTTTCCACGAGAGAAAGACGCGATTTCCTTCTACTCCCCAAAGAGTGACAGTCTCGTCAGCCCACAGGGCAGATCTCCCCTGAACGAGAGGGTCACTATGCGCTGCCACCCATTCGGTGGCAGTGGGTGGCAGATCGGTTAAGCACTCGGTTGACTTTAAGTTTGGTGGTTTGAACTCACCGGAGACCTCCTGGGAAAACCATCTGGAGGTCTGCTTCCAAAGGGACCCAGCCACGAAAACTCCCCGGGAGAGAGTTTTGACGGGGAGACGCCTGAGGTCACACCGCGCGCTGGAATGACATGGAAGGCAAGTGGTTTCTCCAGTGAGGCGCTACCTGCACCGTGTCGTAGGGTACACTTGTTGACGCTAACTTTGCTGGGAGAGAAAGCCCCTTTCTTAGCTGTGGGCCGGCCAAGGGAAGGGCGACTCAGGAAACCGTGTTGGTGGGTGCTTTGGATTCCTCTGGCCTGAGTTATGAGGCTGACGTAATAGCATGCAACGGCTTTCATGGTAAAGACGGTCACCGCGCTTGGCCAGAGCACCACAAATGCCCGTCCGCTGTCAGCTCTTCAGGAATGGCAGTGAGTCCTGCGTCGCCGCTCTGGTGGGATGTGCAGAGTCGCTGCTGTTCTGAAGGTCGGCATAGAGTACTACCCACCATGCCCCACAACGGCCCATTCTCCCGCACTCTTCCCACAGGATGCGTGGCCGGTCTGGCAGTCAGCCAGGGAGGGCTTATGTTCCCAAGCTGAGCCCCCCACTGGCTTTGACTCTGGGGGAGCCTGTGTGCCTGTTGGGGAAATGGGACGGCTGAAGAGGAGGTAGGCCGGGAAGGTTAAGTCCCTCATTGCTGGATTGGATCCTCTCCGTCCTTCTCACGCCCACTGCTTATGAGTTTGCGGTTTGTCTTGCGTTCAGATGTGTCCATTCTCAACTACCACAAGCAACAAAGAATTCTTAGGGAAAGTGAAGTTCTCCTCGATGAAAGTTACAAGCTTCTGAATGTGCTGCCTACCAAAGATGAAAGCCCGGGTTGAGGAGATGGAGCGGTGTGGTCTGTATTCAATCCTGTATTTATCCTGGGCTGGGCCCCCAGCTTCCTTTGACTTGACTAGGAGGGTTCAGGGTCCTGGCTATTAAGGGGTCCTGCACTGAGGTCTGCCAGGGAGACTCGATGAAGAGCTTCCCAAGCTGACAGACCCTGATGGATTACTGGGAGGTCTTTGGGCACCTGAAGCCTTCCGGGGCTGGTACCGGAGCAGATGGGGGTCATCAGAGTGTTAGACTATGGGGGCTCTGGCGCAGGGAGCAATGCTGCCTCATTCTGGAAACTTGCTATGGGATAACTTGCTGTCTTGATAAAAGGCCACCCCACCTCCAACCCCCCTGTCCCTGCCTCCAAAACCCACCCTAAACCAGAAAAGTTGTCAAATCCTCTGGGAGCACATTGGCAGGCCTTTTGTGCTGATAGTATCCTGGCATTTAACTGTTTCTATCACACAGGAAGTAACTCAATCTGCTGCCATGGTGAAGCAGTCCAAGTCACTCATGTTCTCTCTGAGAGATCTGGCCTGCTGGGCCAACACACTCATTTTCTTTCCCCATTGTAACGTGACTCAGTTTCCCCAGCTCAGCCTCCTCTCTGCTCCTCAATCTCCAAGCCTGAGAAAGCTCTTTAGTTCAACACATCCTCCCCTCTGCAGCCACCTCAGAACCCTAGTCCAGTTAACAAAGCCATGAAGGAGCTGAAGGGACCGTGCTGCAGCACCAGCTATATCCCAGGGGAAGGCCCACACCCCTCCCAGGGATAGGAAACCAGCCAAGGAATGCCTTCCCCTGTGCCAGTTGACAGGGTCCCAGATTAGCCCATGTCGCCACCTAGAGGCAATTTAAAGGAACTCCTCTCTGAAAGAGGTAATCTGACTTTCTGTACGTGCTTCCGTTTCATCAGGCTCTTAGAAGTTCAGAATTCCTCGCTGGTCCACATCTTGGCTTTTGGTTGCAACTGAGTCCCCCTTAGCAAGATCCTAAGGCAGGTCGGCAGGCTGCCTCTCCTGGCACACTGACTTACTACACCGGATCATAAAAAATTAAAAAATTTAACTGCTTTGCTAATTGGCACAGATGGTACAATTCAAAATCACATTTTTATTTCATGAGTCAAATACACTATAGCTTTGAAACACTACAGGAATCACAATGGTATGTTTTACAAAATTACATTCAGCAGCAGCAGCAGCAGTATGCTCTGAAAGTTCTTTCAAAGTTAGAGACAGAGGCTTACTAGGCATGGGGAAAAAGCAGTCAATCAGAAATTCACAACCCTCCCCCCCTCCCACAGAGCCATCTGGCTGGGTCAAGTTGTGCTTTCTGGTTATTGAAGGTCTTGTTACTTTATTAACAAGCAACACTTGCAAACTTCTGGCTTATCAAGGTAGTGGGGAAGTGGTCACCATGGCTAGCGCTTGCTCCTCAGGGACAGGAGCCCAAAGCTAAGTCCTCTGAAATGAGACCCTGGACTCTCACTTCTGGGGAACAGTGAGTTTCTTGGGTTTGCCAGTGATACACAATCACTACAGGATTATGGTGGGAGAGAAATCACCCCAGTAAATTCTCATCACTGCATAGGCTTGGGCAAAGGAGCAGTTGTCTCTTCAAGTCCTTATTGATACTCTTGTGATGTTCCATGTCAATACCACCAGGTGTTCAGTATACCAGCGCTTAGCAATGGCCCACTGGGTCATCCCCCTGAGTTACCTGTCGGGAGTTACTACACTGCCCGCTCGGAGCAGAGCTAGGTTTTCAAACTTGCCGAGGGCAACATGGGGCAGACATCACCTGCTCCCGCGCAGCAAAGGTGACCTCACCAGCTGGAGCTTATGTGAAGCTGGTGACTGGGAGGGAGGGTTCTAGTACAGGGGTGGCGGGAAATGGGAGTCCTTCTGACTGCAGGCATCAGTGACGGCATTGTAAGCTGGAGAAGGCATTTATGACTGGTGCTCCCAGGCAGGATACCAGGTTACACACATTCTATTGGATGGTCTGGCACCTCAAACCCACTCCCAGCTGCTGTTCGAAGCGAGCGTCCATGTCTGAGGCTAAGCACAGATGACTTCCATTGGCACCCACGGTCTGGGAGTGCTCGGCTCAGGCTGGTCAGGAGACCAAGGTGGTGCTTCACCATGGGGTTTCTCACTCTCAGGTAGTGCATAGGTCAGTCTGCCGGGGCGGAGCCCACAGGCCACAGGCAGTGCCTGGGTTCAGTGTTCTGGAGCCACCTCCACTGGGGCCTTTAGGTCCACTGTGGATCTGTCCAGGGCAGGTTTCTTCGAGTAGTCCCGTTCTCCAAAAATGGTGCTGCCGATTCGGACGTTTGTGGAGCCCATCTCAATCTGTGGTAAGGAGGAGAAGGCCCTGAGAACTCTGCTGAGAGTGATGATCTCCCCTTGAAGAACACTGATGAGGAATACTGGGCAGGGGGGCTCCCTGGGGACACACTTCCTCTTGGGATGCTTCAGCAGGAAGGACTGCTTTGCTGCCCAGTGCCTGGAAGACTCCTGGCATTTAGCCATGTGGGAGCCAGGGATGTGAGATACCTGGTAATGTGTGGCTCACAGCCCTCATACTTCCCTAACATTCGTGGTCAGGGAGATGTGAAACCCATGTTTAACTATCTGGGCATAAGATCCAATTTCAATTCACTTCTAAACACAAAGCTTTTTTTTTTTTTTTTGTATCACTGCCCTCTGGTGGGAGTAGGAGGCTCAGCCTTGCTCCTGGAGAGCTGCTGCTGGATTTGAACCGCCAAGCCTGTGGGCCGCAGTCCCGCACTCAACCATTACGCTACCGGGGCTCAGCCCCCACAAAGTATTTTTACACTGTATAAAATATACAGCGGGTTTTCTAGAACTGCAACTCCTGCATAGACAGGGGGAAGTTGACACACTCCATTTCTGGCACTTTGTCAAGTTACTTACTGCTCCAAAGAGTCAGGTTAACAGGGTGCCCACACAGCACGCCGTCATCCCGCATCCGCAGCTGGCGTGCTCATGGCTGGCTGTCTACACAGCAGCAAGCCTATCTGACCGTGCCGTATGGCTGTCACGTAGCCTGCCTAAGCAGCAGCGAAGTGCCTTTACGGAACGATAGTTTACGTTCGTCTTCTTTCCCATTGCACATCAGGAACAACTCATCCTGCATCAGGCAGGCTGTGATTTCCATGAATTTCATTTCAAGACTGAAGGGTTTGGGGGTAGAGGGGGGCATGGGAAGGGTGGGCACCACTACTCTCAGGCAGCCCACCGCAGAGGCTCCTTCCCGCCCCCTCTACCCCCTACCCCCCGGCCTGGGTTCTGAGAGCTGTGGGCGCCCTGGGCACTTACCGCATGCTGGAAGTCCACAGACATGCCCATGCTCAGCTCGACCTGGTCAGGGGCGAGGTTCAGCTGTTCGCACAGCTTCTTCCGGAGGGACACCAACACCTGACAGAAGAAAGACGAGCGTGACACAGATTTCTTGTCTGTCTGCACTAAGGGCGTCTGAGAGTGGCGAATTGCAACATCTCTGACAAAGGTTAGTTATTTCTCATGGGCTTCGGGCCTGTCGTATTGGCCTGAAGCTTTTCAAGAAAGCTGTCAATCACTGGACAGGAAAAAAGGACTCATTTTCTCTAAGGACGGTATTCTAGTCAGGTTCGAGTGGAGGGTCATTCTGACAGGCAACATCTCAGATGGCTTTGAAGTTTACAGCAAGACCAGTAGCCTATGACCAACAGGCTACTTTAGCCCATGAGCAATCTGCCCTCGCACCCCACAGTACCTGGAAGTCTGGGTTTGGTCCTTCACTAAGATCATGCCCAAAGCTTCCTATGGTCATCAGCCCCACAAATTCCAGACCGGGGCACTTGGCATTGATGTGTTCCACCACAGCAATTGTCTCTGAAGGAGGGAGGCCATGTTTACCTTCACAAGGGCAGAGAGAAGAGAAATACAGCAAACGTTTTCACCCGCCAGAAGGTTGCACTCTCACTCCTTAGAGGAGCAGAATCCCCACCATAGCACCCCTAAATGAATGCGTACTCAGATTCTAAAGAATAATTCCTATGCTATGCGGGAATCTTTTCCTGTATTGCTTCCATTCACCTCAGTTTTTCATTAGAACAAATGAAAGCTGACCTTCAAGCTATGATGTAGCACACATTGGACCTGCAGTGGAGTCACCTAGAACCGATACTACAGTGCAGCCAGAGTCTGGGCGTCTACATTTACAACCATGTGCAGTACAGCGAGGTACTTAATGTGGCCCTTCTGGCCAGAGCCCTTCCTGTTGCGATGAGCTGTGAATCCTAGCCTCTCTCTTGGGGCAGTAATGCTCCCATTTTGGAATGAGTTCTCCGTCAAGCTAAAGAAGTAGGATGAAGGGTAGGGTGGGTAGATCTTGAGTCACCACTTTTAGATTCCTGTTGGTATTGTTCCATCCAGTGCCGAAGGAGGGCCGGCAAGTTCTCCGGTGCTCTGAAGCCTGCACCTCGTGGGTCAGCCCCTGCCGCCTAGCGCGTGGGGAAAATGATCCAGATGGACTCCTGACCCTACAGGTTTGCCACTTAACCCTATGGATTTGCCACTTGCCAGCCTCCACGAGCTGAGAGTCATTTCCTGGATGGCTCTTGAGTTCTGTGAGGCTTTGCAGCAGTCAGGTGGGAGCAAAGTGCTGAGGGGAGCGAGCAGTAGTTGATGCTAGAGATGATGGATGGGGTGCAGCAGTTTGACGGCTTTAACCTCTGCCTCATAGGAGCCAACTCTGTGCTGATCCTCCTGAGAAAGATTATTCATGCACAGTGGTAATTATTAAACTTTACTGCATACTCATGTGCCAGGCACGTGGACCATGTAGTAGGTCTTTTCACTTATAACTATGGGTACGTCCATGCACTTCCAACCTTCTAAAGGTGAGGAGCCGGAGGCACAGGGAGGTAGGTATCTTATAAGGCAACACAGGGAAGGCCTGTAGAACTGGGACCCGAACATCAGGGCCTCTCTGGAAAAGATGCCAAGTCTGCGTTCCCTCCTCCTATGATACGTGGACACAGGTACTGTGATGGTAAGTAAATGACTGCTCGGTCAGGACTTGCTGTCAATACAGAGCCAACAGGTAGCACCTTACCTGCATTACCACATTCAGTCCTCACAGTACCTTTTCAAATAGGCACTCCCACGATACATTGCCAGTCAAGGAAATTAATGTGCAGAGAGCTTACATAACTTGTCCAAGGTCACAAACCTGGCATGTGGCAGAGTCCAGACTCAAGGCCTGTCTGATTTCAAAGTACAGGCTCTTATTCATTGGGTTACACTGTTACATAAGACCTACCCCCCAAATTCATAAGCTGTACTCAATTCCTCTTCTACTCTGCCTTGATGGAATACTAAATCATTACTCCTTGGGATCAATATTGAGACCAGAGTCATCCCAGGAGGGGAAGGGGAAGGTGAGGGGCGATAGGGGGAACGGACCACAATGATCTACTTATAACCCTCTCCCAGGGGGATGGATAACAGAAAAGAGGGTGCAGGGAGACATCGGTTAGTGTAAGACATGAAAAAAAAATATGTTACCAAGGGTTCATGAGGGAGGATAAAAAAATGAGAAGCTGATCCCAAGGGCTTAAGTAGAAAGAAAATGTTTTGAAAATGATGATGGCAATCAATGTACCAATGTGCTTGACACAATGGATGGATGGATGGTGATAAGTTGCATGAACCCCCAATAAAATTGTTAAAAATATATTGTTATTAAAATTGTATTTTGTTGAGAATATACTTGGCAAAACACAATCCAACAGTTTCTACCCATACCCATTAGCAACAGTTGTTATATTTGATTTGCACAAAAAATTGCACACTCCTTTTCCAAGCGCTGTTCCTGCCCAACTAACACAAATTCATTTCCTTCTTAAGGTTGCTATCTAAACTTCCAAGTGGTTGTTGTCAATCTTACCATGTATGGATGGTTCTTTTTTTTTTTTGGGGGGGGTGGAGCATCACTGCTCTCTGGTGGTGGGAGTAGGAGGCCCAGCCCCACTGCTGGAATTGAACTTCCGTCCCAGTGGGCCACAGTCCTGCGCACAAACACTACGCCACCGGGGCTCAGCCCTGTATGGATAGTTCTTTAAAGAACATGAGTTCGATAGATTTTTTTTTTTTTTACTAGTTAAGCTAATCTGTTGTTGGCTTTTAGTAAGACTTCAGACGATTTCACCTCAGGGAAAGTGTTTCAGGGGCTCATCTAAGTTTCATGACCACAGAAAATCTAGAGTTCATGAGAATCTGAAATTCTGTTCTGCATTCTGGCCCGCCCTCCTGCCCCTCAGAATTCTTCTGTGGACTCTTTGATCGCAAGGTTCAATGATGGTAGTCAGGCACCGTCTAGGTCCACTGGTCTCGTGGCAAAGGAGGCAGCTCTTCACATTCAATATGTTCCTGCTCCTCCTGACTTTCTTGCTCTGTGCCTCCAGATGAACAGAGACCAATTGCTATGGTTTGGGCAGTTGCTGGTAAGCTTTTAAGACCCTACTAGGCACTATGTGACAAAGCAGGACGTAGAACAGAAACACTGAACATGTTATTTGGTCAATTAATTGGCTGTCTCAAGAGCTAAAAAATTGTTTAAGCCCTGAAAAGTATTATACATGTAACTTTGCAATCCCCTTTAGGAGTGATGGTGACTTTCAGGAATTTCCGGGTCAAAGTTACTATCCTATTCTATACTCTCTTTGATGTGCTTGCTATACAAGAAAGCTTTAACAAGTTTATGGGAAAATTATACTATCTCTTAAATCTTTTTTTGGGGGGGCATCACTGCCCTCTGGTGGTGGGAGTAGGAGGCCCAGCCTTTGCTCCTGTGAGCTGGAATTGAACCTCCATCCCAGTGGGCCGCAGTCCCGCGCACAACCACTACGCCACCGGGGTTCAGCCAACTATCTCTTAATTCTAATTTCCTACAAACTCTTTGAAGTCTCCTCACATGTAAAATGAATTATGCGTGGGCTGGCAGCATGTGCTGTCTAGATCACATAAATCGCTTACCTGTGATTTCTTTCCATGAACTGAATCCATTAGAGGTTTCAGCCTGCCCAGGGAAGGAAAACCCCTTGAGCCCCTGCATGGAGGTGTGGCTACTTACTCTCCTCGCCGCTGGTGTTGACCTGCACCATCACCTTTAGCCTTTCTGGAGAACCTTTTTTCTGCCAGGAGCTGTTCACTTTGTCTGCCAGTTTCGCAGAGTCCACTGTTTCCAGCATGGAGAGATTGGGGACAGCTGGAAGGAAGAGGTGGCAGGGTAAGTAAGATTGCCCACTTCCCAGCTGTGGTGAAGACTGCGCAAGAACCCTTCATGGGCTAGACAGGGATATCACTTCCCAGCATGAGGAGAAGACAATCCACCTCAGGTCTGCTGAGGAGACAAATATTTGTGGCTCATAACACAGCCAGGCCAGTCTTGTCTCATCAGAAAAGATGACGAGAGAAAAAGGAACAGGGACCAGTCAGAGGCAGGCAGCACACGCATCCGACGTGAGCTCAGCCAGCTTCAGGCAGCACCTCCTGCAGAATTCCTGAGGGTTGGACAGAGCCCGAGAGCCACCTGAGGTAAGTAGCTCAAGATGACAAAACAGGCGACTGATGGCAGCTGAGGGCTGCCTTAGTGTGAGTGCACCGTGTTCTTAACTCTGCCCGGGGCAGGTGTGTCTCTATTCAACACGGACATAGAGGGCCCCAATAAGACCAGGCCTACTGGTTTGTATTGCGACTTACAGCGACCGTGTAGGACAGAGTCGAATTGCTCCCTAGGTTTCTCAGGCTGCCACTGGCTCCTGTGGAGCGGCTGCTGGGTGTGAATGGCTGACCTTGCAGTTAGCAAGCGAATGTAACCCACTCTTGGCCGACCTTGGACACAAACCAGAACTCTTTACCAGAGCTTCCATGTGTCAGATACTTGAAATCCACCAGATAGGGTTGAGCCCCGGTGGTGTATGAGTGCGGGACTGCGGCCCGCAGGATTGGCGGTTCAAATCCAGCGGCAGCTCTCAGGAGCAGCACTGGGTAGTTCCCACGACCACCAGAGGACAGTGATGCCCCCCCCCCCCCCAAAACACACAAAAAAACCAAAATCCACCAGACAATGTATATTGATTATTTATACACTTTATCTTTTTTCTTCAAAGTTCAAGAAACACTATTACCTTTTAGGTAATGGGGAAACTCGAAATTCAGAGAAGACTAGTTTTAAAAACTTAAGATTAAAGGTGTCTTGATTCCATGCTCTGAAAATTGAATTTGAGCTCAGGCTACTTTGCTGAAAACCCATGAATTACAGAGATTACAAAGGGTATGCATGCTTGCTGTGGAAAGTATGTGCAGTAAAAAGTCAGAGTCTTGCCCTAGAAGTTATTACTCATTATCTTTGGGGTAAGGATTCTTCCAGATGGATTTTAGTATCTCTTGATCCATCAAGAGATGGATCCCCCACACCAGCCCCCCCACGCACACCCTGGTTTTTCATTACTGTTTTGTTTTCTGTTAACTCATAAATCAGATCACATTAATGTTTCTTGCAGTAAGCAATCAATAGAGTGATTTTCCAGATGAGAACGCAAGATCTGCCAGTACTGTTCAGTGCCTCCCCAACTATAGGATCCATAGAATGGATAGCCACAATTTATGGCACTTGGAAGATTCCCCCTAATGGACGTGAAGCATTTATTTTTAAATATGAAAGCAATGCCTAGACATAGATCTTTGTACATAGTCCACAGATTTCTGTTATACAGAGCCCTGGAATTGAAATTAGTATGTTCACTGTGAAAAATACCTAACAAAGGACTTCCCATGTCAACATTCTTCACATATGCATTTCAGTGACATTATTTTCGCCCATGTGCTGCCACTACCACCATTATCGATTGCTACGGTTTTCCATCACTCATAAAAAGCTCGGTGTCTCCAGTGGTGGTTACTGCGGCCCGCTCTGGCAACCACTCATAAAAATGTGGTCCGTGCACACCGGGGCTCAGTCCCCATCTGTCCCTTTGTCGCTGACTTTTTTCACTCAGGAAGTTTTCAAGGCTCATCCATGTTGTGGGATGGATCAGAACTTCATTTTTTTTTTTTTTTTTTTAGGCATCACTGCCCTCAGGTGGTGGGAGTAGGAGGCCCAGCCTTTGCTCCGTGGAGCCGGAATCGAACCTCCATCCCAATGGACCGCAGTCCCGCGCACAACCACTACGCCACCGGGGCTCAGCCAGAACTTCATTTCTAATGTATATCTTCTTCTTCTTTTTTTTTACCCCGTTTTTGATTTTTGTGCATCACTGCCCTCTAGTGGGAGTGGAAGGCCCAGCCTTGCTCTTGGAGAGCTGCTGCTGGATTTGAACCACCAAGCCTGTGGGCCGCAGTCCCGCACTCAACCACTACGCCACCAGGGCTCAGCTCTAATGTATGTCGTAATATGTTTCATCACTGATGGGCACTGTTATGGATTGACATTGTTCTACCCTGACCTTTTGAGTTTGTCTTTCAAGATCTGAAAGAGATTAAAGAAGCGAGGAAGAGCGGGCAGGGTTGGTGGTAGACAAATGCGAAGCCCCATGAAGACGCCCAGGGGCAGAAGCTCACTCAGTGAGGACCTGCCTCCAGAGCTGTCAGAGAGAAAGTCTTCTCATGCAATGAGCTTGCTAAAATCTGACGCCTGGTCTCCAACCATGAGAAACTCCATCTCTAGTGGTGGAAGTCGCCCACCTGGGGTACTTCCGAGACAGCCAGGGCACCCCAGGCAGACAATTAGGTTATACCCAGCTTCTGGCTGTCAATGGGGCTGCAGCCAGCACTGGTGTACAAGCCTCTCTCAGTGCTCTCGGTTATTTGAGTATATAGCTCATTGTGGAGTTGCTGGATAATATGACAATTCCATATTTAACTTTTTTGAGAAATGGGCAGTGAAACTGACAAGCTACACTGACTTAGTCTGTGTAATCTAGCTACAATGATTAAAAGCAGAACCAAACAAAAACAAGACAGAGGACACAAATGACCAGCCTCAGGAGAGCTGACGTCACTACAGAGTCACAGCTACTAAAAATGCTACAATTAACTTAGATGAAATGGACACAGGCCTTGCCTCTGTCAGCGAGTCAAATCTTTCCATGGTTCCTATTTTACTTATTTAAAGGGAAATAGAAAAAATATCACTTTCAAAAGCTGTGAAATTATACAGCACTCATTTACCACAATATTTTTGAAAAAAATCACCAAATAATGTTGAACACAACATAGGCTAGGTACACAAGTACATATGAGAGGTCTTAAAAAATTTAAGGGAAAATTCCATTTTTCACATGCTCATTGAAATTCCTTCATATAACACAGGTAATTAGAGTTCATGGCATTGATTTAAGGTTTTCTCTTTTTGTTAAGAACTAAGATAACTTTTCCAAAAGGAACGAAACTGAACCATGTGCATGTTAAAATCTATTCTGTCACAGATGGAGCATATAAGGTATGTAACCAGGCAGCAATGTTGTCTTTATATTCAGATTTCTATCTTACCCATTAATTTGTTGACATTTTGCTTCTGCAGGTGGCCAATGAAGTGCCATTTGATCTCAGGACACGAAGACAGAATCTGAAGAGGAGAGAAGCCAGTACTGGTATGTTTGACTCAAGCTCTAGGAGGCTTCCTTGGCTCAAGCTTCCTACACATTCTCTTCTAGCCTTTCATCTCCACATGGTTTCATAAATACAATGAAAAATTATTCTATCTCCGGCGAGCCTCCTAATGATGTGAAAAGGATGCTTGAGAAAAATCTTTTTTTTTTTTTTTTAAAAGAAACTCATCTTTATTTCCTTATTTCTTTATTTTTGGGGCATCACTGCCCTCAGGTGGTGGGAGTAGGAGGCCCAGTCTTTGCTCCATGGTGCTGGAATTGAACCTCCATCCCAGTGGGCCGCAGTCCCGTGCACAACCACTACGCCACTGGGGCTCAGCCCGCTTGAGAAAAATCTTAATGCTTCTGTTCCTTTGTTACCCTTTCCCCCCGCTCACCAACTCCTAACCTGAAAGCCTCTAAGATCATAGCCAACTACCAAACTGACTACTTCTAAAAAACTGCCATAAGAGAGAAAACTGTAAGGCACAGGTCTCCATTCTTATTTGGCCTACTGTTCCCTTTTCAGAAAAATCACAATAAAACAAAAACCCAGTGTCCCCCTGGTAAAACTTGTGTCCACACCTCATTCAGGATAAAGTGTAAGTGTCTACTTTTACAGCCCCCTGTGGATTCCTGGTCCTCAGACTCCCCTCCCCTGACAGGAGAGACAGTATAGCCATTTTGGGAAACACTGTTATAAGGTCCGAATAAGGAATGAAAATCTAGTTGAGAAAAACTAAGGGCTCAAAGTTAAAGTAAACATTTCTCTCTCCAGGTCCCAACACAAGTCTAATTTTCAATTGAAGAGCCAAAATTGCATATACACTAAAGAAGTCAGATGGTCACTTACTTTAGGATTCGATGCTTTTTCTAGCAGTTCTTGAACCTGAAAGATCAAAATAGAACATATCAGAAGCCTGGCAATCATGAACTCTTTCAAAGGCACGTTGGCCAAAGGCTCTTACATAGTTCTCCCCGAAAGTGTGCTGGCCGTGACTGTAAGCCTCGATCACCATGTCTGCAGGCTTGGTTTTGCTGACGGCCACGAGCCGGGGCTGGATGGCTGGGAGATCCTGCCAAGAAAGAAAGAACTGCATGAGAGGGTTTTGGAGAATATTATCTCAGTATAACAGATTGGCATAGAGCTCATCTTGGTATTTGGTAAGATTAACTTTTCTGATGTTGCCAAGGTCAGTTGATCAAATGTCTTCCACATGGATGGCATTCCAGTGGTTTCTTTTTTCTTTTTTTAGGCATCACTGCCCTCTGGTGGAAGTGGGAGGTCCAGCCTTGCTCCTGGAGAGCTGCTGCTGGATTTGAACCGCCAACCTTGTGGGCTGCAGTCCTGCACTCAATCACTATGCCACCAGGACTCAGCCCTCCAGTGGTTTATTTTCTTTCTTTCTTTCTTTTTTTTGGGGGGCATCACTGCCCTCAGGTGGAGGGAGTAGGAGGCCCAGCCTTTGCTCCATGGAGCTGGAATCGAACCTCCATCCCAGTGGGCCGCAGTTCCGTGGGCTCAGCCCCCTTTTAAAATTTTTTTGGGCATCACTGCCCAGTGGTTTATTTCCATATCTAGCAAAGACATTTATCTTAGGAGAGCTGGGAGGCCAAGTTAAAGCTGCGTTTTCTTACAGTACAGCATCATAAGGGGTGTGCCTGCATCACCTGGCTCAACCCAGCCCTCAAGTGCTGGGACTGGGATGCAAGAGGGTGACTAATTTAGCCCCATTGTGACCCATGGGACATAGAGTGCTTATGTGTCCATGCAGCCTCTAGAGTTTAATAGCAAACTGGCATCCTACTCTTACTACATATTGCCATCTGGTGGGGGCCTGTATAGCTGTGTGCATCTGCAGAAACTGCCCTCATGCCACCAACGCTAGCACCAGTGACGCATTCGGGACATACATGAACCAGATGTATCAAAACCAGTACCTAAACCAAATCAGGGTCTGCATGGCACCAACCTTCTCCGTGGGGGATGTGCTGCCAACCTTCTGATTTGCAGCCAAATGCTTTAACCACCGCACCACTGACTCCCAGCTCCCATTTCATTCAAAATGCTGTGCTACTGAAAACAGTTTCAACAAAAATCAAAGCAGAAAATAGCTTGGCCTTGAAAGAGTTAACACACTCTCTAGAGCAGTGCTTCTCAACCTCCCTAATGCCACTCACGACCCTTTCATACAGCTCCTCCTGTGGTGGTGAGCCCCCCACCGTAAAATTATTTTCGCTGCTACTTCAACACTGTCATTTTGCTACTGTTATGAATCGTCATGTATATAGCTGACATGCAGCATGTCTTTTCATTGTGACAAACTGAACATTATCAAAGCACAGTGGTTAATCACAAAGCAACATATAATCATATATTGTGAAATGTTTATTTCTAATGACAAATAAATGAAATTTTGTCTTGAAGCATGGGGTAGCATGGGTAACAGTCTTCATGCTGAGTTCTCCTACGTGGGCGGACTGCCTGGAGAGGGCTCGAGGAGTGGTGTTTCGGTTCTTAAGCTGTTGGAAATACGTGTTTTCTGAAGGTCTTGAGGAACCCCTGTGAAGGTGGTCATTAGACCCCCAAGGGGGTTGAGACCCACAGGTTGAGGACCGCTGCTCTAGATGGGCCTCTTGACTGCCTATTAGGTTTGAAGGTTAAGAATCACTTCGTAAGAAAAGGCCCTCTGACTACAAGAGGAATGACTCTGAGTTCCAGACACCCATTTTGTGTCGGGCCATTTCTCAGTACAGCTCCTTGTGTGTTTATCTCACTAAAATTTAAATGTGTGCAGAGAGAGAAAAGAACGTTTTGCAACATATAAGTGCTCGGAAGAGGAACACTGTCTTTCTCAGCTTGTTAAACTGAACTCCATAAGAGTAGAATTCACAGGACTGCCTTTTTTGGGGGAATCTTGCTGGTTTTATACCTATGACAGGGTACAGCCTTATCACTTTATTGTTCTCTCTTACTTAAAAAAAATCATTTTATTGGGGGCTCATACAACTCATCACAATCAATATATACACCGTGTCATTTATTGCTCTCTTAAATGGAAAGAACTGAAGAAAAACTTCATGTTGAGAGTTGCAATATTGAAAGATTCTATAGGCAAAATATTGAATGCAGGAAGCATCAAAAGAAGACGGAAAGAATAGTCACTGTTGCAAAAAGAACTGATCAAAAGCTAATGGTGCTGAAGGAAGTTCAAGCCGCGCTGAAAGCATTGGCCCAGAACAAGGCTGCGGAGATTGATGGGGTACCAACTGAAATGTTTCAACATATATGAAGCACTTACTAGTCATCTATATCAGAAAATGTGGGAGACTGCTACTACCCATTCCAAAGAAAGTGACCCAACAGAATGCTCAAACCCCTAGACTTCTTTAGTCTGATCCAAGCCATAGTATTTTTAATTGTCTCATGGGTAAGTGAAGGTTGGACAGTGAAGAAAGAAGACGGAAGAAGAATTGATGCACTGGAATTGTGTGCTGGTGAAGGAACTGGAAAGTACCATGGATTGCTAAAAGGACAAATCTGTCTTAGATGAAGGAAGGCTAGAGTGTTTGCTCCTTAGGGCAAGGATGGCCAGACTTCATCTTACCTGCTTCGAACATGCTGTCAGGAGAGACCAGTCTCCAGAAAAGGGCATCATGCTTGGTAAAGGGGAGGAAAAGAGAGGAAGATCCTTAAGAAAATGGATGACGCAGTGGCTGCAGCGATGAGCTCAAGCGGGAGAGCTGCGTGGAGAGCGCGGTGTTTCATTCTGCGTGCCTGGGGTCACTCTGATTGGACCTGACTTGATGGCGCCCGACAACACGAGACTTGCTGCTTCCTTCTTAGCGTTGGGCTGCCCAGGGCTCCGTGAACCATGAAACACTACCCCAGTAGCAGGCAAGAAACCCAAAGGTTTATCACCATAAGACCCATGCTGCTGCGGAATCTGCCTCAGTGGCGTGCAGGCCTTGACCTCTTGTAATGTCCACCGGCCAAGCATCATCCACTGAGGCTGAGGGCATGAGAGGAAGTGCACTGAAGTTGCCTTTTTTGGTGGCTCAGCTTCACACAACTCCGAAGTTGTATGCAAAGTGTTCTCTTCCTTACTGTACAATGGGACCGGAGAAAAGACGGAGGCAAGGGAGCTAAGAGGAAAGAATTCCTTATCAGGCATTCCCATCAACCAATGGGCACTTCAAAGGGCGGTCTATTGACCATCATGGAAAAAGTAACAAGCAGCTTACTAACAGGATACAAAATACACACAATTGCATTACACACAAACATCACCATAAGCTCACAGCCCCTTCTACAAGTCTCTGGCACACTCAGTCCTGAAGGGAGGAAATAACCCATCTGTAGATTGGTTGGCCACCCATCTGGGTTTGCCGCAACAGTACTGTTTATTCCTTAAGGTCCTGGTGCAACTCTCTCTTTTTTCTTCAATGATTCTATTGGGGGCTCTTACAGCTCTTATAACATTCAATACATCATTTGTATCAAGCATATTTGTACACATGTTGCCATGTTCATTTCAAATATTTTCTACTTAAGCCCTTGGTAAAAGCTCTTTCCCCCTCTTTTTAAAATTTTATTTTTTGGGGGGGGGCATCACTGCCCTCTGGTGGTGGGAGTAGGAGGCCCAGCCTTTGCTCCTGTGGAGCCGCTGCTGGAATTGAACCTCCATCCCAGTGGGCCGCAGTCCCGTGCACAACCACTATGCCACTGGGGCTCAGCCCTTTTCCCCTTCCTTTCTTTCTTTCTTTCTTTTTTTTTAATTTTTAATTTTTAGGCATGACTGCCCTGGTGGTGGGAGTAGGAGGCTCAGCCTTTGCTCCTGTGAGCGGGAATTGAACCTCCGTCCCAGTGGGTCACAGGCCCGCGCACAACCACTACGCCACCGGGGCTCAGCCCTTCCCTTCCTTTCTTATTAACAGATTATTCTTTTTTTTCTTCCGAATCACTGCCCTGGTGGGAGTAGGAAGTCCAGCCTTGCTCAGAGAGCTGCTGCTGGATTTGAATCGTCAACCCTGTGGACCACAGTCCCACACACAACCACTATGCCACCAGGGCTCAGCAGCTCCCTCCTTTTTTTTTATTGGGGGCTCATACAACTCCTATCACGATCCATACATACATCAATTAGATGCAGGCCACATTTGCACACTTGTTGCCATCATCACTCTCAAAACATCCTCCCTTCACTTAGGCCCCCAGTACCAGATCCCTTCCCTCACTCGTCCTCCCCCATGAACCTTTAATAATTTACAAATTGTTATTACTTTTTCATATCGTATACTGTCCAATGTATTCCTTCACTCACTTCCCTGTTGTCTGTACCCAGAGAGGAGGTTATATATAGATCCCTGAAATTGGTTCCCCCTTTCTATTCCACCATCCCTGCACCCTCTCAGTATCACCACTCCCACCAACTAGTCCTGAGGGATCATCTATCCCAGAGGTTCCCCAACTTATATGGTCTACTGTCCTCTTAAAAAAAAAAATCCTGGCTGAGCCCCTGGTTGTGCACGGGACTGGGGCCCACTGGGATGGAGGTTCAATTCCTGCAGTGGCTCCACAGGAACAAAGGCTGGACCTCCTACTCCCATCACCAGAGGGCAGTGATGCCCCTCCCCCTAAAGGACTCCTTATGACCTCCCTAGCGATGAAAACCTTTTGTACTCCAGCCCAGAATCCAGGATAACGTGTAGGTATCTGCTCTTACAGTGCCCTTAGGTCATTTCACACACCACCGGGGGGCGGTGGCGCCCACTTTGGGAAACTATGATCTAGCCTAAAGTCCCCATGTTTCCGACTCCAGCGTACATCCCCTGGTCTAGCTGCATTTGGCAGGTAGAATTGGGATCATGATGGTGGAAGCATTTGAGAGCTAGTGGAAAGTTGCATATTTCACTGTTACTACACTGTACCTTAACTGGCTCATCTCCTCCCTGTAACCCCTCTGTAAGAGGATGTCACTTCACCTGTTGATGGGCTTTGGGTCCCCAATCTGTACCCACCCCCACCCCCCCATTTTTATTTATTTATTTATTTATTTATTTTTTGGCATCACTGTTCTCTGGTGGTGGGAGTAGGAGGCCCAGCCCCGCTGCTGGAATTGAACCTCCGTCCCAGTGGGCCGCAGTCCCGCACACAACCACTACGCCACCGGGGCTCAGCCCCCCACCCCCCATTTATAATGATATAATTTTTAGTTCTTTGAGGCCTGATCCCTGATCCCTTTGGCATCTTGTGGTCATACAGGCTGGTGTGCTTCTTCCATGTGGGCTTTGTTGCTTCTGAGCTGGATGGCCGCTTGTTTACTCAAGCCTTTAAGACCCCAGATGCTCTATCTTTTGATAGCCGGGCACCATCGGCTTTCTTCACCTGGGGTGACTCTTAAACACTATCCCCATTCACACAAAAGTTGCCCACTTAGGGGGACTCTATAATGTATTCTCCAATCTGTCAACCGAGAACCAGTGGCAGGACTCGAACCAAGACTAAAAACATGCTAGACTTGGGTCACAGCATAAAGAGTAGGGCTGCCTGGCATTCAGCTGCAACCCACTCGCAGAGGGAATGCGAGACGAGCTTCATGGTCTCCCTGTACCGAGGCACGTCCACACTGCAAGCAGTCGGTGCTCTCCAGAAGGGTGCTTCTCCAGAAGCGAGACGACGGATTTGTTCAAGGTGCCAGTTACTGAGCGGCCAAGGAAGGACGATGATACAGGTCTTCTGCCTCCCGGGCCCTAGTCTGAGTTTGGACACCGCAAATGCTTGCTCAGAGAAATAAACACCTTTTCCTACTCAGTTTGGATTTCACAACAGCTTAAAGTAACACTGCGGAGGGTTATTTTCAAGAGGAGGAAAAGAATATGGGGGGCGGGAGAGGGGCGCCTTGCCTTAAACTGGGGTTGGGATGTCACCCGGGGCTTACTGCTCCAAAGTGCCGCCCCCATGCCCCCGCAGTCCGGCCAACCCACTCGCTGCTCAGCCTCGCCGCGGCGCGACCTGGGGGCGCCCGCCGGCCACTGCACGCGGTCCCCGGCGGGCCACTCCGACACCAGGCAAATGGCCGTGACACCTGCAGACCGTCAGGTCGCCCCGTGTGCTTCTCGCCAGCCACGCGCCAGCAAGCGCGGCGGAGTCACTGCGAGGGCACCGAGGAAACCTCTAGGTCGGCTTGGGGAGCCGGCAACCCCCCCCCCTCCCCCTTCATCAATGCCGTAGCGTCGGCCGGGCCCCGCCCCTCCGGGGGACCCATCTGCGTCACTGTGACGGCCCCTTCCCACGCAGGTGTCCCCCTCCTCACAGCGGCCGCCCGCCGCCCCAGCGCGGAGCCCTTCCTCACCCGCGGCCGACGCGCCACCGCCTGCTGCACGCGTTCATTCACCGTCCGCAGGGCGAACCCGACTCCCAGCTCGGCAGACATGCCGCCAGCTCGCCACATCCCTCGGGGACCGTCCGACTCCGCCCTCCCAGAAGCGCGACGCCTCGAGCCTCCGACCACTTTCCGGTCTCGCCCACGCCACCTGGTAGTCCAATCACCGCCCACTACCGCCTTGCCTCAGCCAATCGGAACCCGGAGTTGTGGGGCGAGCTGGGAGGCGGGCGTCCGGGCGTCCCCGCCTCTTGGAGGCGGCCATCTTGGTAAGGTCGCCGCGGCTGGCTGCAGAGCGCTCAGCGTTCCCTGGGGTGAGGGCTTCCCGCTTCTGGAACCCCTGCCCTGCCACCTCCGAGCAAGGCACTTTCTTTCTTTCTTTTTCTTTTTTTTTTTTTGGCATCCCTGCTCTCCGGCGGTGGGAGTAGGAGGCCCAGCCCCACTGCTGGAATTGAACCTCCGTCCCAGTGGGCCGCAGTCCCGATTAAGTCACTTTCTTGGAGCAAAATGCCCTTGCTTGTTTGGAAGGTCTGCGCTCTTTCAAAATGTCTTTACAAGGGTGGGGTTTAAATTTGTGCCGAAGGGAGCAGGCTCAGAAGCTTCGAGAGTAAAACTATGTCTAGTATTCACAGAAGTCTTGTGAGGAACAGTTAAGAGATGCAAAATTCGCAATTGTACAATACTGCTTGACGTGCTGTTGTACACTGTGGAATGCTATCTGTATCAGCTCAATAAAATGGTTTTTTTAAAAAAAAGTAAAACAAAATGGAAAAATAAGGCATAACTTCAAATGTATGGTTACTCTAATTTTGCCATCCTTTAGTCCAGTGCTATCCAATAGAAGCACATGAACCACATAAATGAGTCTTCTAGTAATTGTTTTGTTTTGTATTTGCACTTCAGTTCTGAGTTACCCAGTTTGCAAAAGGAAACCTAAAATCCATTTGCAGGTGGCTTCCCAAACCCCAACTCACTGCTATTGTGTAGATGTCAACTCAGTGAGCCTGTAGGGCAGGGTCCAACCTCCTCAGTATGTTTTTAAAACAGTACCTCCTTTTTTTGGGGGGGGGGGCATCACTGCCTCTGGTGGTCGTGGGTGCTACCCAGTGCTGTTCCTGAGAGCCACCGCTGGATTTGAACTGCCAAGCCCACGGGCAGTCCCGCACTCAACCACTTATGCCACCAGGGTGCAGCCCTTACCTGAGATTTTCTATAAACTACTCAAGAGATGTGAATAATCTTGTTATCAGACAGTGTATTTAAGTTGTTTTTTTTGGGGGGGCATCACTGCTCTCTGGTGGTAGAAGTAGGAGACTCAGCCCCACTGCTGGAATTGAACCTCCGTCCCAGTGGGCCGCAGTCCCGCGCACAACCACTACGCCACCGGGGCTCAGCCCAGAATAGTAACTCTTTATGGAACCAGGAAGCTTCATTCTTCTCTCAAGGAGCAGGTGGTGGTTTCAAACTGCTGACTTGACAGGTAGTAGCTCTCTGAATAATCACCACCCCACCCCATGGATTAAGCCTCCCGAGGGGCACAAGAGTTACTCACAGGGTTGCTGATCACAAAGTCTGCAGTTCAAGACCACTAGTATCTGAGGAAGAAAAAGTGTACGTGTAGGGGGGTGGGGGGGGTGGGGGAAGGGTGGGACGATGACTTTCTATTTCCACAAGAGTTACAGTTTTGGAATCTTACGTGGCAGGTGGATATTGTCTTACTGGGCTGCTATGGTCGGTCATAGATGGGATGAGAGTGAATTGTTTCTTTTCATTCCTTCTGGGCCTGATCTTCGGTGGCATAGTGGTTGAGTGCGGGACTGCAGCCTACTGGGTTGGCGGTTCAAATCCAGCAGCAGCTCTCCCTGGGCAAGGCTGGGAAGCTCCTTCGACCACCAGAGGGCAGTGATGCCCCCCCCCAAAAAAAAATTCCTTCTGACCAGGAACGGGGGGTGTAAACTGTATCGTCCTCAGGGAGAGGGCTTTGGGAAGTAGATTACCTCCATATCCCTGACCCACGCAGGGAGAAGCAGTCTCCTTTAGGGACTTGTGTGTGGGGGGTGTGTCCTTGTTGGAGACTGCCATACAAGGGCCCCTTCAGCCAGTCACGCCCTGACTGCCATGGCTGGAAGGACCTGGACCAAATTTGTAGGCTCTTCTAAGGTATGTTTATGTTTCCCAATCTTTGTTCCATTCCCACGCTTAACTGTGACATATTCACCTGCCACCAATCATGCTTTTGTGTTTCCCTTGCCCTTCCATGCCCTTTTAAAGTCTCTAAATCTCAGCAAATCCTTGGGTACCAGTAAGACCTTACAAGTATGATCTTCCTCATCAGAATCATGTGTCTAAGTCCTTGTCTTAGTCCCGTTTTAGACTTAATAAATTACATTTGAGATTTGGGGGTCCCTCTGGGCCCTAAAATATCTCAAAGAGGTGAAAAGATCATGTCACTTTAATTAACCCAAGAAAGCCACAATAATATTTCAACAGGTAATGAGCAGAAAAATTTAATGGGACTAGTTCACATTCTTTTTGAATTGTACTTAGTCTCTGAAAGCTGGTTATGTGTCACTTACTCACTGCTGTCAGAGTAGAATCAGACCCAGACTCTGAATCTTTATGGGAGCAAGACCATCTCACCTTTCTCTTGGGGAGCCTGGAGGCTTGGGCTGTCGTCCCCCATGAGCTCAGCAGTCTGACTCCTAACTCACAGCACCACCAAAGCATTTGTCACTTACAGTGTGCTGCGATTTGACCTCGTCCTATTTCCAGGGATCAGAGGCCAATTGTGGTTGCTGCTGCCTTATCTGAGAGCACAGTCCAATTCTTTATAGTCTTTCATGTGTCCATGTGGGCAATATGAAGGCCATAAACTTGCTAAGACAAGCAATACAGAAGCTGGCACTCCCCCCTCCCCCAACGGTTTTATTGGCACATAACTTACACATAATTGAAGAGTTCAGTCCTATCAAGGGGAATAGTATAATCACCACCACATCTACCTCAGAGCATTCCCTTTCCCACCATGGTTGAACTGCCTTTCAAATGAGTCGTGTGATCACCTTCAGTTCTAGTGCTCCCTCCCGCCTCCGGCCTTCACGATTGACTCCTGACATGAAGCTGTAGTTGCTCTGAGCCCTGAAGGTACGATATGCTGCTAACCACAAGGTTAGCCTCCCCAGACCCCTAAGGGCAGTGGTTTGAAACCACCAGCTGCTCTGTGGGAGAAAGAAGTGGCATGTGACCCTCTCAGCTGGGTCGCCGGGAGTCAGAATCCCACGCGATGTCAGCGAGTTTGGGCGAGGAGTGACCTGTTGTATTGGGGTGTGGTCATCTAAGAGAACTCATACTGAGAAACAGAGATCTACTGATGGTTCCAAACCACTCCATCAGGGACACATCAGACCTCACCAAGTGAAATCAAACACTCTGTCATGGTGTGTCTCTGAGGTAACGTCAAGAACGGAGACCCAATCTTCTGATTGGAACTTGTAAGTACAGGGGAGAAACTGTGAGAGAGGAGCTTTATCGTCCCTGGTGGGAAACACGGATGTGGGCTATGTGGGTCATTTAAAGATGCGACTAATGGAGGGGTGTGGACAGACTTGGGAAATTACCTTGAAGGATTTCCCCAGAGCTGCGGAGAGAATTTCTGTTGAGGACGTGATGTTTGCTGGTTGCAAGAGAAAGAAGCAGAAATGATACGATGCAGTTGGACTGCTCACCACAAGGTTCGCATTTCAAACCCACCAACTGCACAGGGAGGAAGAGGCGGCCATCTGCTCTCAGAGATATCCAGCCCCACAGACCCCATAGAGGGCCATGGTTGCTTGGACTGGGCTCAAGGACAGTAGGTCGGGTGGTTTGAGAATAGAACATGTGGATTCTGCATGCACTAAAGTCTCTTAACACCACCAGGGTTGTATCCTTTCCCTCTTCTTAATCAATCTGTGTGATGAGTCAATCATCCAGGAGGCTGGGTGACATGAAGAACGGGCCGTTAGGGTTGGAGGACAACCCATGAACTGTAATACGCAGATGGCACACTTCTGTTGGCTAGAAGAGACTCGCAATGATGATAACAGACGATAACCTTTGGCGCCTCAGCTTAAATGAAACAAAGGTCCTCACCACGGACCCAATCAGGATAAAATGGACAGCAGATTGGAGCTGTTGAAGATCTCCTTTTATCTGAATTCACAGCTAGAGGCCACACGAGCAGGAATGCAGGATCAAATGAGGCGCAGCCTTGGTTACATCTGCTGCAAAAGAACTCTTTCGTGAAGACGCACGGTGGAAACGAGCAGACGTCACCTTGAAGATCACGGCGTGCCTGATCCAAGCCACGGCCTTTTTAATCATCTTGTAACCACGTGAAGGCTGACTGGTGAAGAGGAACCACTGAAGAATGATGCCTTTGAATTAGGGCGTTGGCCAAGGAGATTAGCTACACAACAGACTGCCAGAAGAACAAGCAAACCTGGCTTGGAAGACGTACAGCCAGAACACTCCTTGGAAGTGAGGAGGGTGAGACTTCCTTTCACATCCTTACGTTAGGCATGCAATCAGGAGGAAGCGACCCCTGCGGAAGGTCATCATGCTTGGAACAGTGAAGGGTTAGTGACACAGAGGAAGACCCTCAACGAGATGGATTGATTGGCGTGGTGGATTCCAAGAGCACTGGTTGTGTGGATGGGGCAGGGCATGCAGCGTTTCAGTCTGTGGCCTATTCTGCTGTCTCCAGGGTCCCGACCAGTCGGCCGCCGACTCTGCTCTGCCTTCCCACAACCTTTGTGAAAGACATGCGATTGAATGAACTGGAATATTATCACACAGGAGAGAGAAGGTGAACGTGTGTTCTCTAGGTGAACTTAGCCCGAGGGTGGCCGGACTGCTTAGAACCTTCTGGAACAATGGGGACACATTTCTTCTTCCCTCACATCTTCCCAGACCCTAGCAATTGAGATGGCATGTCACCTGCTCTGCCCCGGAGAAAATCCATGTAAGCAGAAGTTGGGTCCTGGTCATAATAGAGACTAAAACTAAACTCACTGTCTTTGAATGGGTCCTGATTCATGGCAACCCTGAAGGAGGAGACCTGTCCCCGGGGGTGTCTGAGATGGAAACTCTTTCTAGGACTAGAACGCCTCCTCTTGGTGGCTCCAGACTGCTGATCTGGCGGTGAGCAGCCCCCTGCATCAGCACTGCTGGAAATGTAGACGCAACTGGGTTATCGCTAAACCAGGCTTACCCAAGATGTAAAGAGCGCATTGTTCAAATGGAAATTCTCTGACTGGCTGCGTTTCTCCTATTGTTAGATAGCAAGTTGGTTCTGACTCCGAGGGGCCCCAAAGGAATGAGACGGTGCCTGGTCTGGTGCCACCCTCACAATCACTGAGCCAGTGGTGAAGCCAGGGTGCCAATCCATCTCCTTGAGCTCCTTCTCTCCACTGTACCCTGCACCATGTCCTCCTCCAGGGACCGTTCCTCAAGACACGTCTAAAGCACGAGACACAAAGTCTCACCCGCCTCCCTTAGAAGAGGTATTCTGGTCGTACTTCTTCCAAGACATAGGGCTTTGTGCCTCTCGTAATCGATGGTGTGTGTAACTTCCTTGGCCGACACCCAGATTCAGAGCTCTCTGTTCTTCTGTGGTCTTCCTTCTTCATGATTCAGCTTCCACATGCATACAAGATGGCGGGAAACACCATGACTTGGGGCAGGTGCGTCCCCGTCTTCAGAGTGACATCTTTGCTCCTGCATGTTTTGATTATGGATCCAAGTGAGTAAAATGAAATCCTTGGCAACTTCAGCATGTCCTCTATTCGCCATGATGGGTGCGGTGGTGAGGACTTTTGTGCTTTCCATGTTCAAGATGTAACCCATGCTGAAGGCTGTTGCCTCTGAGCCTCACTCTATGAGGTCCTCTTCCCTGGCAGCCAGGCTGCCTCATTCACATACGACAGGCTCTTCTGGAGGTCTGCTTCCATCCTCGTGCTGCATTCTTCACACCGCCTGGCTCCTTGGCTGAGACTTACGCAGCAGGCCAATTGAATGAGGATCATGAAAGGACACACAGCCCCGTGACACACAGTTTCTGGGTTCTACTGAATACGGCAGCCCCTCGTGCTGGTCGAATGACTGCCTTTATGTCTATGTAGAGGCATGAACACACTTCAGCATGTTGCATGCCTACCAAAGTGATTAAAAAGATAAAAACAACCACTGTAGCACTTTCCTGCAGTGAGCATGATAGACGTTTGGCAGTGGGTAATTCCTATCAAACTGGTGATGGAACAAAAGGGATTATGGTGAGAAGGATCATCGTGAAGGGATGCATAGAGGAAGGGGTGGATGAGCACCCCTAAAACATTTTAAAGACTGTGCCTACCTCATGGAACTAGGGAATGTGGTTCCTAGGGTGATTGGTCAGTATGACATGCAGTAGCGTCTTCCTTAAGGTACAAGGTCCTCTTCTTCTTCCCTCCAGAATATGTATGGTATGTATGCGTGGCTCTCAAAAAACGAGAGGAAGAATGATTTCAACTTTACAATCCCGCTAAAAAACCCATACAAAACCCCACTGGCGTGAGTGCTCCGTTCAAAGCAAGTGTGGATGCTCCACGGATGTGGGTAACATCCAGGCTCCCCCGACAAGCCTGTCACTCCGTCCGAGACTTATCCATTCAGGGAGCATTTAATGAGGTTTCACTCCATAAAGGTACCCTGAGGGGGACCAGGATGAGAAGATGAGTACACAATTTAGTGAGCATTCTAGGCCTGTTCTCCACAGACAGTCATGCAATGAAAAAAAGCAATGAGCACCACATGAGATACCCAAGATAATCACAGGCTTCAGGGAAGATCATTTTGACTGAGGGAAGCAGGAAGGGAGGCTGAAGGGGCAGTACTTGAGTTGGTCCTTGAAGGATGGCTATGACAAGGACTTATCAAGTTATTAGATAGAGACAGCTCTCAGCCACAGTTAGTGTTCTTCTACCTAAAGGCTGGGGCTCCAGGTCCTCATCTTTAAAGAGTTTGAACTTCATTTCTTTTTTCGGGAGGCATCACTGCCCTCTGGTGGGAGTGGGAGGCCCAGCCTTGCTCCTGGAGAGCTGCTGTTGGATTTGAACCGCCAAGCCCGAGTCCCACACTCAACCACTACACCACCGGGGCTTGGTCCCTGACCTTCATTTCTAAGAAGGCCTTCAAGTCTCATGTTCAATGCTTTTTGAAACTGGAATTAGAAGCAAAAAGATCATGGTGACTCAGTTCCATTTTCTGATATCATTTCTTCTGCGTTGTGTTGATGGATGGATTTTTCACTTTCTGTTTTTTTGCTCTTAATTTTCTTTTCTCGTTTTTTCCTCTTTGCCTTCCTGGGACAGTAACAATCCAATTTACCTTTTTATCCTCCCTTCCTACCTAAGCCTTGAAAAATGCAAGCCCAAAATCACCTATTTCTAGTAATTGTCTTAAATTGTTTCAGTGATTTGCAAGGACAAAAGGGAACCAAGAAGGACTAAAAAGCCAAATACCCTGAGGATTAAATTTTATAAACAATCAGGACCTGGCATATGTCTTCTCCAGAAATGCCATCAAATCTTTACAATACCCACCTCTGTAGTCTAAGACCCGGAATTATGAGGAAAGCAGATGGATTGTAAATTGTTTCCGCCTGATCCAACTGTAATTCTTTGGGGTGAGTAACAAAGGATAAAATCATAGAAAACGGCTGCTGCCTGTTTACTTGGCTCAGAGTACTGGAGAAATAATGCCATGTTCCAGTTTAAATGATTTCAGGTGGAGTGGGCATGACAGCGATCCCTCAGCAAACACACGGGCACCTCTGTTTTTGGAAATGTCTGTCTGGTTTCTAGAACCCTAGACCCGGGGAGAACCTTTAGTGTTCATATGATCTTTCATTCCTCCAACAAGAACCGCCTTTAAACCATCCCTCTCAGCAGAACTTCCCCAGTGTCTGAAGTCTACCAAAGAGGAAAATGCCATTCAAGCAGATCCCTGGACTTATTTCTTCTCTAAGTGAGATAAATATCTTTCCCAAATGAAACTTTAGCGAGTCTTAAATATATCCTTTTGAAGTGCTGGGTTCCCCTTTGCTAAAATTCCTTTCTTGATCTTGGTGGGATCTGCCCATGAGTTTTATTTATTTATCTTTTGAGCTTTATTTTTAAGCTGTTTTCTTTTGGGTTGAAATATTTTGCTTTCACTCCAGCCTTATCCAAAGACTTTTAAAACTGGAACCCAGAGTTGGTCAGAACCTCCCGATAGGATAGAACCATGCCCATGGGGCCACAGTCTGTTTTCTATACCCGCTCTGTCTGGCGAGGTAGCCTCTGCTGCACTGTCATGCTATCTTCTGCTCCGCCTGCACCTTTCGGTAACCTCACTCTCATTTGATTACATTCTTTTGGCTTTTCACTTTATGGGGCCCACTTAATAGCTAGTGTTTTCTATTTTTCAAGTTGATTGAAAATAAGTTGCTTTTGTAATGGTTCCCCTGAGAGAATGGGAAGTGAAGGTGGGGAGGTGGGGAGGGGGAGCTGAAAACTTTGATGACTGTACAGCCCCACTCGAAGGGAGCGAACAACAGGATTTTATATGAATGGATATACTGGTTGGTGTAAGAGGTGGCATAAATAAATACAGGTTCCTGGGAGATGAGGGGAAGAAGGTGGGGAAGGGAGGAGATAATGGGGAGCTGAGATCAAGGCGTTCAAGAAGAATGAAAATGTTTTGAAACTGACTGTGGTAGCAATTCACAATGCTGCTTGATGTGATTGAAATATGGAATGTTATGCTCTCTGTAAGAGGTCACAATAAAATAACAACAATTAAATTAAAAAAAAAAAGCACAGGGACCCAGTGGAGTGGTCTGAGGACCCAGCCCCAATCCTAACTATGTGGACAACGGGCCCTCCTCCCAGAAGAATTTACTTCAGAGGACAGCACTGAAGCTGCAGTTCTTGGAGAGGGACATGTCTGACCAGAGCACACAGACCAAATGAAGGGGGAGGAAGAGAGAGTGGAGTGCATCCTGGCCCACCAATCCTAGAGGATGATATCCCTGCTCAGAACAGCCAATGCACACACTGGACCATATGGCTGGTCCCACTATGAGACACAACTTCCCTTGCTGACCCATGCCGTGATGGAAACAACACTGGAGACACAGTGGCAGGACTGGCCTGGTATTACCCTACACACAGAGGAAAACACTAAGGGCGTGCAGCAGAGCAGCGGAGGGAGCATAGCAGGGAGGTCCTGAGGGAGTGCCAAGGACAGACTTTGGGGCCAGGGCGTGGCACCCCAAGGATAGAGTTTGGGGCCAGGGCCTGGCACCCTATCGGACTCGACTGAAGGACACTCCTGGAGGTCACCAAACAGACCTTGAACTATTTATAGGTTTTTCTTTTCATTATTTTTTATTTAGTCATTTGTTTTTATTTTTTTTGGTCATTGAATTTTTAGTTGTCATTTCAACTTTTGTTGCCTTGCTCTGCTTTTTCTTTTTTTTTTGGGTGCATATTATTATCTCTACAGGTCTATTTAGATAAGATAGGCAGGATGAATAGTCTGGATGGTTATGGGGGAACATGGGAGAGGGGGAGGTGGGGGAAAGGAGGTTTTGTTGACCAACCCAGGGACAAGGAAACAACAAGTGATTCCACATCAGTAGCAAGGAGGGTATGAGAGACCTAGTAGGAATTGATCACGGGCAATGTAACTGAGAGAAATTACTGAAACCAGGGCTGAGCCCCAGTGGTGTAGTGGCTGCAGGACTGCGGCCCACTGGGTTGGAGGTTCAAATCCAGCAGCAGCTCTCCAGGAGCAAGGCTGGGCCTCCTACTCCCACCACCAGAGGGCAGTGATGCCCCCCCCAAACAACAACAACAACAACAACAACAAAAGAAATTACTGAAACCCAAATGAAAGCTGAACATGATAGTGGGACAGAGGAAGGTAAAAGGAAATAGAAGAAAGAACTAGCAGGAAAAAGCCATTTATAGAGATCTAAATACAGACATGTCCATATATAAATACATCTATATATGATGATGGGGAAGTATATCCACGTGTATATATTTATAGGTTTAGTATTAAGGTAGCAGATGGACATTGGGCCTTCACTCAAGTACACCCTTAATGCAAGAACATTTTGTTCTATCAAATTGGCACTCCATGATGCACACCTCCCTGACACGATCGCTGAAGACAAATGTGTGCATAAGCAAATGTGGTGAAGAAAGCTGATGGTGCCTGGCTATCAAAAGATATAGTGTCTGGGGTCTTAAAGGTTTGAAGGTAAACAAGCAGCCATCTAGCTCAGAAGCAACAAACCCTCCATGGAAGAAGCACACCAGCCTGTGTGACCATGAGGTGGTGAAAAGATTAAGTATCAGGCATCAAAGAATAAAAATCATATCTTTATAAATGAGTGGGAGTGCAGAATGCGAACTCAAAGCCCATTTGTAGACAACTAGATATACCCTTACAGAAGGATCACGAGGAGAAGACCAGCCATTCAGGGTGCAGTGTAGCACAACAAACGAAACATACTTTTCTCTGGTTCTTTTTTTGGGGGGGCATCACTGCTCTCCGGTGGTGGGAGTAGGAGGCCCAGCCCCACTGCTGGAATTGAACCTCCGTCCCAGTGGGCCGCAGTCCCGCGCACAACCACTACCGCCACCGGGCTCAGCCCTTTTCTCTGGTTCTTAAATTCTTCCTCCCCACTATCATGATTCCAATTCTACCTTACAAATATGACTGTACACTGATACAGATAGGAACTGGAAACACAGGGAATCTAGGACAGATGAACCCTTCAGGATCAGTGGTGAGTGGCAATACTGGAGGGTGGAGGGGAGGTGGGGTAGAAAGGAGGAACCAATTATAAGAATCTACTTATAACCTCCTCCCTGGGGGATGGAAAGTGGTTGAAGGGAGACATCAGACAGTGTAAGATATGACAAAACAATGATAATTATAAATTCATGAAGGGGGGTAGCAGGGAGGGAGAGGAAAATGAGCTAATATGAAGGGCTCTAGTAGAAAGCAAATGTTTTGAGAATGATGAGGGCAACAAACATACAAATGTGTTTGACATATAATGGGTGGACGTATGGATTGTTGAGAGTTGTATGAGCCCCCAATAAAACACACACACACACACACACACACACACACACACACACACACATATATATATATATATGCAAAGATACTTTTGAACTCTGATTCATTCAAGGCTTAGTGCTAGGCCTTTTTCATGCACTATTAAATTTGACCCACTCGGGGCTGAGCCCCGGTGCCATAAGTGGTTGAGTGTGGGACTGCGGCCCATGGGCTTGGCGGTTCAAATCCAGCAGCAGTAAGGCGGGGTAGCTCCCACGACCACCAGAGGGCAGTGATGCTAAAAAAAAACTAAAAAAACAAAAACAAAACAAAATTTGACCCACACAACCCATTTTCTTGAAGAAATGGAGGCTTGGAGAGGTTGAAGCATTCCTTCCAGGCTGGACAGCTGGAAGGTGACAGGGCAGGGACTAGCTGCATCCTTGTAAGGCCTTATGATTTGCACAGCAGCCTCTCAAACGACCTCAGAAAGTCTGAAATCACCAGAAGAAAGGCCAAGCATGGGCTGGGTCACGGTTGTCAGATTTAGCCAATAAAAATCCAGGACACCCAATTAAACTTGAATTTCAGATGAACAATATCCTTTTTGGCTTAAATATGTCACCTGTAGTATTTGGGGCAGGCCTAGAGGGCCAGAAAAAAGAGGTAGAGCATCCAGGAGATGGATTCACCCAGTGGTAACTACAGTGGCCTCAAACACACGGTCTGTGAGGGTGGCAGGTTGTTCTAGGGTTCACAGGCTCTCTGAGTTGGAATCGATTCCATTGGCACCTAACATCCCTCTACTGCATGTACTAAAGAGGACTCACAGTTTGTCTGTTCTACAAACTTAACGGGCATGTTGGATTTTATCTAGTAACCCTAGGCTGATTTTTTTTTTTTTTTTTTTTAGCACAGACTGGGGTCTTCTTCATGGGATTGATATCAAAGTGAGTTTTGGGTCCATTGAAAATCACTGTACTCTTTGGAAAGTAGAACTGCATAGGTGCACGGATTCTTTAAAATGATAAATCTTTATAACATCTACCAGGAATTATGCTGCATTTGCAAATTAGTTGCTCATTGTTACTCTGTTATTAATCGGGACAGGTTTTCATCTGCATGAATATTTAGGGCAGTCTTGATTTAAATTACTATGACATCCTAATATTTGCTACCGCTAAATTTCACTTTAGTACAAAAGTAAGCACAAAGACTCATTTTATTTAGCAAGATTGAAAATACTAAGAAATCAATTCACATGGGACCTTTGTTGTTGTCCAAAACCATTCCTCCAGCTATCAACTAAGGGCAAGGACTCTTGCAGTATCGTTTATAGAGCAATTAATAAAACAAGAATCATTTCCCAGGTCAGGGCGGGGTGGTGATGGTGGTCATTAGGCCCTCAGGGCTCTGTGAAGCACAGGGCTCTTTGAGGACTCAATCACCAACCCACACAAAAGCAGTAAGGGCAGGAACTAGCAACACTAGCAGAAAATGGCTATCCTGGATCCCCTATATTTCGGGCTCCTGTCTGTGCCAGGGTACATCCTCTGGTCTAGCCAGATTTGTATGATAGAACTGGGATCATGACAGTGGGGAGGAGGAAGCATTGAAGAACTAGAGGAAAGTTGTATGTCTCATCATGCTACACTATACCCTAACTAGTTTATCTCCTCCCTGTGACCCCTCTGTAAGGAGAAGTCCATTACCCACAGATGGACTTTGGGTCCCCAACATATACTCTCCCTTATTTACATGAATAAAATTTTTAGTCCCTTGATGCCTGATACCTGATACCATCAACTCTTTGTGGTCACACAGACTGGTGTGCTTCTTCCATGGGGGCTTTGTTGCTTCCAAGCTAGATGGCCGCTTGTTTACTTTCAAGCCTTTAAGACCCCAGGCACTATCTTTTGATGCCGGGCACCATCAGCTTTCTTCACCACCATTGCATATGCACTTTTGTCTTCAGTGATCATGTCAGAAAAGTGAGCATCATGGAATGCCAATTTAATAGAACAAGGTGTTCTTGCATTGAGGAAGTACTTGAGTGGGGGTCCAAAGTACATTCACTGCCTTAATACTGAGCCTATCAATATGTGCATGTGAACCTATTTCCCCTTCATCATATATATCTTCAGGAACAATGATGAGAATGGTAATACCGGGAGGGTGAAGGGTAGATGGTGCAGAAAGGGGAAACCTATTATAAATATCTATGTATAACCTCCTCCCTGGGGTACGGACAACGGGGAAGTGGGTGAAGGCAGACATTGGACAGTGTAAGATATGAC
>PVJH01022161.1:0-37189 GCA_004026705.1 Nesogale talazaci | reverse complement strand
CAATACATGTGAGGAAGTCTTGCCATTCCTCGTTCTAGGAAGCGTTCTGACTATTCTTTTTGCAACCAAGTTTTGTTCAATCTTTTGGCAACCCAACATAATTCACACAAAACAATTCAAGGCTATTCATTTTCTTCAGTTTTCCTTACTCATTCTTTAGCTTTCGCATGCATAGAGGGCAACTGACAACATTATGGTTCGAGTTAGGTACACCTTCGTTCGCTAAGTAACATCTTTGTCTTTCAATACTCTAATGAGGATAATACTTATAATATTTCAATGAGTATTTTTGTGGCGTACTTGTCCAGTGTAATACATTATTTAATTTCTTGACTGGTGCTTCGGGGCATTGATTATAAACCCAAGTAAAATTAAATTCCTGAGAGCTTCTATATTTTATGTATATCACAGTGTTTCTTATTCTAACTTGAGGATCTTGATTTTCTTTGTGTGGACGCTCTGTTCTGTAATCTTCATGAGAGCAGGTTCTCAAGGTCTGTGACTTGTGTGGCCATCTGATCTCCTACTCCAATTCCTAGAGTGACTTGGCGAGACTTTGACAGTGCAGGTCGGTGATGTATCTGCAGCTGGCACTCGCCTTTCCTATAACATTCTCCAGGACCAGTACAAGGAAGCGTCCTACCTAAGTCGACTTTTCTATCCACTTCCATGTAGATCTGTGGCTAGTAAAACAGCCTTGAAATGTGATGAGGCACCAAAGATCTAGTTTGAGCATGGAAGCACTATGGGGAGAAGGAACTTATAGCAGGCCGCTTGCATGCAGCAGAAACTTTTTCAAATGTCCCTGGCTTAATAAGTGAAAAGACTTGTGAAATCTTCTTCAGAGAGTGCTGCATATTATCTTCACTTTGAGCAATCAAACTCCCTAAAAATCAAAACAAGCAAACAACTCATGGCCCCTGAGTTGAACAGCCCCAGTAGCTAAGTTTTTACAAGTTGGGCTGCTAATTGCAAAGTCAGTGATTCAGACCCACCAGCTATTCTGAGGGGGAAAAGCTGAGCTTTATACTCCTATGAAGAGTTCCGTTCTTTGAAACCCACCAAGGCAGTTCTACCCTGTCCCGTGGGACCGCAATGACCCCACGGTATTTGGTTTTGCTTGGGCCACTGATTAGACTTCTACTCACAGTAATCCCTTAGGACAGAGTAGAACCATCCCTGCGGGTTTCTAACAACACACATCTTTATGGGAGTAGAAGCCTCATTTTGCTCCTGTAGAACCGCTGGTGTTTTTGAACTGTTGGCCTGAAGGATAGGAGCTCACTATACACCTTGGGCTCCTACTTCCTCAATAAGGAACTAAACCATTCACTGAAAGTAAGTTTGGGAACTGCTAGTTTAAACAAGGTTACGTACATTTGTCTATAACAGAATTCCTTTGAATTTTTAACACACAAATCGGCAGTTTGGAGGATTTCTAAAAGTATATATTATATAATTCAATGTTTCCAAATAATTCAAAAATTATTAGACATCGAACATATTCTCCACTTTCATATTAATGTATCCTCAAAGAATATTGTTAGAAGACCCTATAACAAGATTATTCCCTGCAAAGTTAAAATAGTTTGTGTTTGAAGTAGACACTTTGATAAGATACCTTTAAAGTATTTTATAGGCATCTTTTGGGTTACAGAGAGAGAGAGAATAGTACATCCTTCATAATAAACAGAAGAAAGGACCAGTGTTCTTTTGAGAGTCACAGTTCTATCAGGTACATTTTTTGGAAAGACTTCTCTGAGTAATAGAAAGTCAAAGTGTGGAAGGTGGTCAGGGAATACGGAGAGTGTGACACTCAGGAAGTCAGCGATGTGCTTACAAGGCCTTTTTAGGAGTATTGGTGCCCAAGGAAATGCCCCACCGTGCCCTGACAATCTTTTCCTCTTATTTTGCCTGAGAAAAGTGGCAAAGGAAGTGACAGAAGTACTCAGAGACTGTGTAATAATAAATCACCACAAGCAGATGGCATCTGATGTATTTGTGTTCTGAAAGAAGTTAATCTGTTCTGGAAGAAGTTAATACAGAAGTAGATGGTGTTAAAAATAGGTCCTTTGTCACTACAGGCAGTTCTTACTCGAGAGTTTGTGAAGTCTCTGGACTAGTAGCCATCTTTAGAAACGTGAGGAGAGTTATGAAAGACTCAGCTAACGTCAGCATAAATAGATAAGATGATCTTTAGTACATGGAGGTTTGGAGATTGGAAAAAGGGGTGAATATTTGTAAAGCTCATATTTAAAGAACACAACTTCCTAAGAATATAATTATTTTATGAGGGTACATTAGGATGGACATAATTACATTTTAAATCATTTTATTGGGGGCTCACACAACTCTTATCACAATCCAGCCAGCCAGCCATTGTGTCAAGCACATTTGTACATCTGTTGCCTTCATCATTCTCAAAACGATTTGTTTTTACTTGAGTCCTTGGTATCAGCTCATTTCCCCCCATCACTTCCCACCTCCTCCCTCATGAAACCTTGATAATTTGCAAACTATTATTATTTTGTCATATCGTAAACTATTTGACATTTCCCTTCACTCACTTTTCTGTTGTCCATCCCCCAGGGAGGGGGGCATATGTAGATCCCTGTGATTTGTTCTCCCTTTCTCCCCCACCGTCTCCTTCCCCTTCTGGTGTTGCCACTTTCATAACTGGTCCTGAGGGATTCATCTATCCTGGATTATTCCTTGTGTTTCCATGTCTTATCTATTCCAGTGCACAACTTCTGGTCTAGCCCAAGGTTGGCAAACTTTAGAGATAGTATCACCAATCCTGTCCCTCATGACATTTTAAAAATGATTTGAGGGCCATAAATATATATTTACAAACAAATGAAATCACCTCGATCTGGAAACTATTATCTAAGATTTTGCAGTTTTAATTTGGAGCCATATATACGTACTAAAAGACCTGCATGTGATGCAAAAGCCACAGTTTGTCGAACACTGATTTAGCCGGATTTGTAAGGAAGACTTGGGGTCATGATAGTTGGGAGGTGGGAGAGGAAGCATTAAGTTGTAAGTTGTCTGTCTCATCAGGTGCCATACTATACCCTGACTCCCTGATCTCCCTGTGCCCCTTCTGTAAGGGTAAGTCCAGTTGTCTACAGATGGCTTTGGGTCTCCACTCTGCATTTGCCCTAATACACAACGATATGATTTTCTGTTCTTTGATGTCTGATACCTGATCCCATCAACACCTTATGATCACACAGGCTGGTGTGTTTCTTCCGTGTGGGCTTTGTTGTTTCTTGGCTAGATCACTGCTTGTTTATCTTTAAGCTTTTAAGACCCCCTGCCCTATATCTTTTGATACCTGGGAATCATCAGCTTTCTTTGCCACATTTGCTTTTGAACCCGCTTTGTCTTTAGCGATCTTCTCAGGCAGGTGAGCCTCGTGGAATGCCAGTTTAAAAGAACAAAGTGTTCTTGCATTGAGGGTATATGTGAATGGAGGTCCAATATGCATCTGCTACCTTAATACTAAGCGTAGAAATATATGCACATAGCTCTATTTCGCCATTGTCATATATAAATATACTTATATATGTACATGCCTGTATTTAGATCTCTATAAATGCCTTTTGCCTCCTAGTTCTTTCCTCTTTTTCCTTTTACATTCCTCTTGTCCCACAATCAAGCTCAACCTTCAATTGGGTTTCAAAAATTCATCTTGGTTGCATTGCCCTGATCAAGCCCTAGAAGGCCTCCTAAGGCCTCCTCACCATCGAATTTTGGATCACTTGCTGTTCCATTGTCCCTGGGTTTGTTAACACCCAATTCCTTTCCCCCACCTCTCCTTCTTCCATGCCCATCCCTGAATATTGGTCTGTTATTTTCACCTTCAGGTTGTTTATCCTGCCTATCTTATCTAAATAGACCTGCAGAGATAATAGCATGCACAAAAAACAAGACAGAACAAAGCAAAGCAACAAAAGAAAACAAAACAGCAACAACAGCAACAAACCAATAACAAAAAAACTTAAAAGCTTGTAAGCAATTCCAGGTCTGTTTGTTGACTTTTTTTTTTTTTAATATATGCTTAGTTTTTTATTTATGTAAGTATAAAGGCCCAGTTAAGTCAAGTCATTAGACTGGTCAAGGCAAGACATTTGAACTACACAACAGGGTTTAAAAAGCAGTTGGTCTTTGAGTTCTCTGATAGTCACGCATACACACATACACACAAATTGGTAGAGTACTCTGGATATAGGATTTCCCCCCCACCCCACTATAATCTTGTATAATGCACTGTTTCTGTTTGTTGACTTTTAGGAGTGTTTGCTGTCGAATCTGATGGGGTGCCACGGCCTGGCTCCAAAGTCTACTTTAGGTATTCCCTCAGGACTTCCTTGCTCTGGTCCCCTTTCTGTTATGCTGCACATCCTTAATGTTTTGAGAACAAACAAAACAGTTAAATTCACAATAACACATAAAAACACAGCCATATCCAATGACCTTCTCCTAAGTTATGAACAGTCTTCTATTATTTTCAAAAATATAAGACCTATTTAATTGGCTCCCACTCTAATTTCAAGTCAGCCAGACATGTTTGTGTCTGATTTAACTGGACCTCCAAATGTCAAAAATGTATGGGAAGAAAGAGGGAAGGTCCTTCTTAAAATACCAATCTTTTCCACATTCCAAGTAAAGAACTTATTTTGACACATGGACAAAATAGTCTAGTAGTTTCAAAATGCCATCGTCCATGCCCGCAAACTTAGTGCACCAGAAGAAATAAATGAGGGAAAGTAAAAATTAATTTTAGCTTCTGAGCCAGGAGTGGTGTCACTTTTCCTAGAAATGTTAAGAAGAATTCTCCAATGAAGCCATCTGGTGCAGGACATTTTGGTTGTTGTTAGGAATTTTTAAATTACTGATTCAATCTCTTTCGCTTGGTATTAATGTTGTGAGCATTTCGTTTTATTGTTTCTTGACTCCATTTAAGTAGTTTGTGTGTTAGTAGGAATGTGTCTGTTTTCTCTAAATTTATTAATTTGTTGGCATACAATTATTCAGAATATTCTCTTTTGATCTTCAGTCAATATTCTGTTCAGTTTGATGCAATGCCCCACTCTCACTTCTAATTTAGATGTTTTCCTTCTTGCTAATTTTCTTTGTCAATCTAGCTACAGATGTGCTCATCTTGTTGACGTTCTCAAAGACCAACTTGTAGTTTTGCTGTTTGTTTTTCTCTTATGCTTTAATTCCTATTTCATTTTTTGAAAAACTTTGTTATTGTATTGTCTTTTTTAACAGTTGCATCAGTATATAATTCACATATCATACAATTTAAATTTTAATTTTTTTACATCAACTTTAATCCTATTTCTGATTTTGCTGCAATCACTTGGTTATATTATTGTTTATTTTCTATTTTTCCATCTGTATGCATATTTTATACTCTTTTTTGTAGTTGTTTAATAATTTTCATATTTCCACTTTCCTCCTGTTAGATTTTCACTTTCTCCTAAAATTTTAACTATCTTGATTACAAAATGGATCTGTCCTATTTTACACTAAATTTCATTACATTCAGCATCCAAATCAAAACACACTCAATTTCATTAACACTCTTCTCTTTTCGTATTTTTTTCACTTACTTAAATTTACATGTTGTAAATTCCACAAGACATTTTATTGTTGTGAGATTTTATCATTCATGACCAGTCTTTTTACCTTGCAAAGATATTTCACTCTAGAAAGAATGCATGAATAACCCCTTCAGTATATTTTAATGGATATATATATGCATATATATATATATATATATAATTTCCATGAACCCAAACAAACCATCTGCCACCAAAGCAATTCCAACTTGTAACTAACAATATATATAAACTTTCCAACACTATAGATGTGTATAGGATCAGATCGTCAGCTAGCTTTATAGTCAAATGGCTTGAACCACTGACCTTGAGGTTATCACTCCAAAGTCTAATTCACAGCACCACCAGGGCTCTTATATTGCCACCACACTGATGTTCAAAAGTCAGCTATCTTTTCTTCCCATTTCATTCCTACTCATGCCAAGCCTTTCTACAACAGAACACAACATTGTCTGACCCTTCAGCATCCTCACAATCATTGCAATGTGCATCCATTGGTGCAGTCAGTGTGTCAATCTCTTACTTTACCAACATGATATCCTGCTCCAAGGACGGGGTCGTCCTGATGACATGTCCTAGAGATATTAATCCAACCAAGCTCACTTCTGAGGAGTATTCTGGCTATCTTTCTTGTAAGACTTTGTTCATCTTTTTGGCAATCAAGGTAAGTTAATGCACATCATGGACAAAGAAGCGTTCATAGTCTTTAGTAAGTGCTGTTTTTCACAGCTATACTGTATACTATAAAGCATGTATGGGAAACAAAACTCTGAGTATCAGACACCAATGATCATAATGAAGCCCAAGGCACCATGATATTTTATTAAAAGTATGAGGAATGTGCTCTATATTAACCCCAATTTTATTTACTTAAAATTAAAAATACTGAATTAAAATGCTCAACTAGCTTATATCTGCTTCTGGAATGTGCCATTAGGATCAAACCTCTTTGGGTTCTGTAGTAACAGACACCATCTAAAAGTTAACCAGTGTATTAATGCAAGCTGGGAATTTATTACCTATCTATCTGCATACACCTATATATCTCTATAAGGCCACAAAAATATGAAGTCTGAAAATGCATTAATAATTTTTTAAGATTTTATTGTGAAACAGGGAAAGGTTTACAAACCATTTGGTTTTTCATACGCATGTCATTTTATTTCATTGATTGAAATTCCCACAGTAAAATACTAAAACTCTCACTTCCTGTTTATGTTCCTTATTTTTGCTCCCTTTTCTTTCCTAACCCTTCTGAACTTTGCCCTTAGGTAAATGATGCCCCTCTGATCTCAATGGTTGATTATACAAAATGTTCATACCTCAGAACTAGTGTCACCATTCTCCTTACCAACCTGGACACTGTTTGGGTAAAAACTGAGCCAGAGATGTGAGTTCTTTTCAGACCTAGAGGATGAAGGACCACAGTGCCAGGACTTCCTTCTGTCTCTAGCTGTCTACTATGTCTGCTCATCTCTATGACTCTACACCTATCCCATGTTTTTAACTCATTCTACTCTACCCCGCATTTTTTTAAAGTGAGCTCTTTCTAACAGTTGGTATCAGTAGCCGGTCCCCCTCTAGCGCTTCTGCTCTCAGGATGAGGGAGCAGGTGTTTGTATGGTTCATTACGACACTAGATGAATTACTTTGAGTAAATTGGAAACACTTGTGTGATACAGAAATTTATTTTTATGGACTTGATTTTGTCAATTTACTGAGATACTCCATGAGGCAGTGGTCTCGAGTGCCTGCACCCTGTGGCTCTTTCTGTCAAGGTATTTGGTTATGCTAAGGCATGTTCATCAGTTTGTTCTCTGAAGGCTCCATCACAATCGTACATTTGTGGCTATATTTTCAGTAAAGATAACTATCTATATGCATACAATCCTTTGTCAGGCATGTATATGTAATTTTTAATTTGTGGGTATATTCCCATTTTTTTCTTCCATACCTATTTAGCCTGCATAGTCGATCCATGCATATACTGTTATTGCAGCATTTGCAACACCAATGAAGTCATCTAAATTGATTACTAAATTGTATATTTATAAATCATAATTTACTTACCACGTCCCTTTTTGGTAGATAATTAATCAATATTTTACCTTTATACCCTTTTTTGTTACTATAAAACAGCATGGTGTTTATATATATCTTTCTTCTTATATGATTATTCCATTAATATTATTTCATTATAATAATCATTTAGGCAACAAATACTCATTTTATACTTTGATATATTTTACCAAACTGATCTTTAAAATGGTTGTCACAATGTATATAGCCAAGTCCTTCTTTGTTGTCTGTTCTTAGTCTGGAAGCTCCACCCTGTTCACTGGAGGTGACCCTGCTGGCATTTGAAATACCAGTGACAAAGTTTCCATCATGACAGCAACACACCAGCCACCACAGTTAGACAAACTGACAGAGAAGCGAACTTGCTTCCTCAGGTCGAAGGACTTCGTTCCCCACTTCAGAGGAAGAAAAGCTTAGAAAACTTTTTCAAGTCTTTAAGTAGCTAGCTGAAACTCTTGGCTGCTGCTTACTTATTATGTAGTATTTTCATCCTAGGATATGCTTTAAGATTAAATTATCCCTTAAAATTTAATCAAACGGATGTTGCTTTACCTACAGATGGGCTTTGGGTCCCAAATTTGTACCCCCATTTATAACAATTTATTTTTTAGTTCATAGTCAAGGTACAGTATAACAACAGTGAAATATGCAACTTTCTTCTAGTTCTTAATTGCTTCCTCTAACCCACTATCACGATCCTGATTCTACCTTACAAATCAGACCAGAGGATGTACACTGGTACAGATAAGAACAGGAACAGGAAACACAGGGAATCCAGGACAGATGATCCCTTCAGGACCAGTGGTGACAGTGGTGATACTGGGAGGGGGAAGGAAAGTGCAGTAGAAAGGTGGAACCAATTACAAGGATATATATATATATATATATATATATATATATATATATATATATATAGCCTCCTCCCTAGGGGACAGACAACAGGAAAGTGGGTGGAGGGAGACATCAGACAGTGTATGATATGACAAAATAATGAGAATTTATAAGTTATCAAGGGTTCAGGAGGGAGGGGGAACAGGGAGAGAGTGGAAATATGAGGAGCTGCTTCCAAGGGCTTAAGTAAAAAGAAAATGTTTTGAGAATGACAATGACAACAAAGATGCAAAAATACTTTGCCTACAATTGATGTTTGCATTGATTGTGATAAGAGCTGTATGAGGCCCTAATAAATTGATCTGGGGGAAAAAATGTAGTCATGATTGAACTCTGAGCACTTAAAAAGAAACAAAGCCGCTGCCATGGGTCCTGTACTGCCTCCTAGCAACCTTGGAGAAAGGAGTAGACCTGGCCCTGGGAGTCCCCAGGACTGTAAGTCATTCTCTGAGCAGACAGCTTTGCCTTTCTCTCGCAGAGTGGCCTGAGGCTTCACTCTACTTACCCTGTATTTAGCGGCCCAGAGTGCAACCTGCTATGCCACCAGGGCACTGAGCTCTCCCCACTCTGCCCGCAACTCTTCCTTGTGAAGAGGTGGGGAGCTCGCATGATTAAGTCATAGTCTGCTATGATCATAACACCCCACCCTGAGGTCCCTGAAAGTATAAAAAAACATAATTAAAAGATTTGTCAGGTGAAACGTCTGTGCATTTCAAGCTTTAAAATATGACAGTTCAGGGAGAATCAGATTAATGAAAAATTGTAGGCATTTACTATAAATCTGAAAAACTTAGAGTCACTACTCTCAAGTCAGTTCTGACCCTTAGAAGACCCATGAACAGAGGAATGTTGTTTCTATGGGTTTCTAAGATTGTAAATCTATAGAGGAGCAGAGGCCTTCTCTTCTCATCAGCCATGGAGTTGTTGGTGAACTCAAACTACTGCCCCGGTGGCTAGCCACCCAATGGGCATTCCACTATGGCACCAGGACTCCATCCTATTTACTGCCCAAGCTCCAAATTCAGGGACATTGAGATAGTGTGACACATCGTGAGGCCTGTGGGTTGCTGAGACTGTGACAGGAGTAGACATCTCAGTCTTTACCCCAAGGATCTGCTGGTGGTTTTGAACTGCTGATCATCAGATGTCAGCCCAACAAGGAATGACTACAACACCAGAGCTCTGACAGTAGAATGGCTCAAAAAACAAAGCAAAATAAAACAAACCAAAAAAAAAAAAAAAAAAAAACCAGTTCACTATATATGAAAATTGAAATTCAAACATAGTGTAAGAGTTAATCTTTGATAAATATATTGGAGTTGTCAAGTCATAAGGTAGACCACTTAGGGCTTACAGATTTTAGAAGAACTTCCAGACTAAGACAAACAAGAAAAATGACTCAGTGGTCCACTTTGGGTAAAGAACCAATAAAAATCTTAGGGATAGTGGGCTGAGCCCCGGTGGCGTAGTGGTTGTGCGCGGGACTGCAGCCCACTGGGATGGAGGTTCGAATCCGGCTCCCAGGAGCAAAGGCTGGGCCTCCTACTCCCACCACCAGGGCAGTGATGCCTAAAAAAAAAAAAATCTTAGGGAATAGCAAGAGTGTATTGGTGATAGAGTGTTGGGGGATGAATCCTCTGAGGTAGAAGGTACTACAGCTGTAGCTGCAACAATGGACTCAAATGCTTGGGTCAGCAATTCTGTTAGACAGGATTCTCTAGAGGCACAAAATCCAAATGATAATTATTACATATATGTATATTATATATAATATAATATTACATGTATTACATACATGTATTACATATAATTAATACATACATGTGTTGCATAATTATCACATATAATTATTACATACATATAAATCCAAATGATAATTATTACATATATTTATATTGATATATAACATAAGAAATAAACAGTTAATTAATCTCGATAGCAGTGCAAATGGCTCAGTGCAAATCACTGCCATGAGACAGCTAATACACTGACAGTCCTTCAAGTCTCTTGGGCTGCCAGGTAGTCCTGTGTAGAGCACTTCAGGCTATCTGGCCACAAGCAGCAAACAGCAAGGCAGGTCACCAACAGAGAGCCATATAACAGAGTTCAACTGTTCCCAGCTCAAGAGATGTATACTCCAGTAGTGTGGCCAAGCACGTCTTGAAGGAACCTCAAATTACAGTGACACAGTCCATAGGTTAGGTGTCCCACAGGTAGTGTAGCTTGCAAATTGAGGCGGAGAACAAGCAAGGCAGCTGCACAGCACTCTGGTCCAATGATCAAAGAGCAAGAAACAAGAAAGGGGAGGCTCACCAAGCCACTTATCTCTCCAAAGCCTACAGCTCCTGGTTTCATCCAAGTACTAACCAGGTCTGACCCTGCTTACCTTCTGAGATCAGAGCTCAAGCTTGTTCAGGGTGGTATGATCATAAACATGTCACAGAACAAGCAATGTTTTGTTCTCTTGTCCTTATGGAAACCTTGAGATGAAGTGGACTTCTGAGCAGCTAACAACCATGATAGCAGTCACATGGAAAGGTACGTGTGGCAGTCACACTTGGTGTGAAAAAAGCATCATCTGTCCTTCAGTTCATCCCCAACACACATGGTCTGGCTATCAAGGAAGTTCTGAATTCCTGGTGTTACCAGAAACACTTGTGGAAAATACAGTGCCAGAAACCGGCATGTAGAATTTTGAGTTGGCGTTACAATATGTCACTGAAATTTTAGAGAAATGATGGGCCACAGACAGAAGTGACAGCTATAAATGGAAAGTTTGCAGGGCCTGGCATTAAGAATTATATCTGGTCTCACACCCTGAAATTCCTCCATTTCTGAACTGATATGCAGTGCACTTGAACTAGTATGAAGTGAGATGGAGAGTTGCCAGAATTTTGATGTCAATTTTCTTCCACACAGCAAAGAAAGCAGAACAAGTCTCTGCTTTTGCACAAAGTGCTGTAGTGCGGAATTTGGAAAATCAGCCCTGGCTAGATAAAAAGTGCTGTGAATGCAGGCTCTCTATACATTGAATAAAATCTTTATTTAAAAGAAAAAGAAGACTTCCATACAAGATTAAAGAATACCCCTAAATTCTTGTAATTATTGAAGCTACTTCTGGAGAAAGAGAAGTGGAAGGCAACCCTGAAAGGCTGAAAATAGAAAACACGATTCCACAGTGCTGTTGGTTTCAGAAGCCTCAGCTTGGGTTTCCAAATCTAGAGTTGGTGCAGGTGTGACTCAGCCCGTCAGTTGAAGTCCTGGGGATGAATGACAGGCCCTCGATTTCTGACTCCCCTGCTCCAGATTCTGATGGAAGGCCAACAAAATTGTTTCTGATGTGGGGAGCTTGTCATAAAAGGTAGACCTGACCTCACTTGAACTTCACCACTTGACAGAAGACTTCAGCAATTGTGGGGCCAACTTGGAAATAAAAAGATCTCTCTAGTAGATCTTATGAAGAAGGACACTTGTTTATTTCAGGTGAGGAGAGGAAAACTACTCCCCCCTATACTCTACTGTACCTACTCTTTGTTTTCTTCCTTAAATCCTGTGCCATTACCAAAATCTCTGCTCCACTTTTTAGTCTCTCTGCTGTCAGCTACTCTGCTGCAGATTTTTAATCAGCAACATTTTGATGGGATATGAAATATCAAACAAATTCTTTGGATCATCTCTGTTTTTTGTTTGTTTGCTTGCTTTAACTGTCCTTTCAGATTTATGCACTGGGAGGACTTTGCTAAAACAATCTACCATATCACTATGTGAAGCTAAATTTCAATGTCATCTCATTTTATGGGTATGTTTTTGCTTCTGAAATCCTGGAGGATTTAAAATTTTGTACAATATTTTCCCATGGAGCTATTTTTTGTGGAATTTAAAATTGGCATGCAGCATGGTACATAAGGAATAAGGTCACACTCTGAAGTTGCTGATGAACATGAGTTCTGGTGAGACATTGCTCAACCTGGTAGTTTCTGACAGTATTGACACATTAACCCAAAACTGATCAGTTTAAACAATAGACATTAACATTTTCACAGTTTTAGAATCCAAAAGTCTTAGAGGATGCTATTGACCAGGTCATGAGGAGATATAAGGGAAGATTCCATTCCCTGATTCTTCAGCTTCTGGTGGCTACCAGCTGTCCTTGCTTGATAACAACCTTTCTCCAACAGCTGCCTCTGGGTTTATCTCACTCCCTTCTTTTCTGTGGATCTGTGTCTGTCCTCTGTACATTAGTTACAAGAATAATTTTCGTTAGATTTAAGGCCCAATCAGACAGGACAAATCTGAAAACATCTTTGATGAGAGGGTTAAAGACATTGCCTCATGTATTTTGGGCATATGATTAAGAGAAACCAGTCCCTGGAGCAGAATATCCTCCTGGGTAAAGTGGAGGGTCAGTGAAAAAGAGGAAGACTTTCATGAGATGAACTAACATCGAGGCTGCAACAGTGAGTTCAAACACAAGGATTGTCACCAGGCACGGTAGTATCTCCTTCTCTTGTGCATGGTTACAGAATCGAAACCCACTTCATTGCAATCCAGGATAATCTTATATTAAGTAAACTACAAAAATAGCCATTTTGAATAAGATGATGTTTACAGATTTTGAGGCTAAAGAGAGGATATGGATTTGGGTGCAGGGGAGGGGCCATATCTTTTAAATAGCCTGCTGATAAAACGTGACAATGATAGTACAAGAAAAAATAGTGCTCTAGATATAAACCTCCATAATATAAAAAAGTAGAAAAGCCTGTTACATATTTTTCGTTAGGCTGAGAAAGCTTCCTTACAGCCCTAATTGGATGAGAGTTTTTATTATGAATAAGTGTTGGATTTGTTTTTGTTTTTTTCTGCTTTTTTGAAATGTTGCTGTACATTTTTCCTTTATTCTGTTAATGTTTGATTTTTCCATACTGATTTCCCTATCTACATAAACCTTGTATTTCAAGCATAAACTTACTCGCGCAAGATGGATTTTGTAGAAAAATGGAATTCAAAATTATATTTGGAATTATAAAGATTTTGAGATTTTCTTTTTCTTTTTTTCATATTTCTTCTTGGGCTAGCTTTGATAAGTTATGCTATCCAAAGAATTTTCCAATTTTATCTCTTGTCAAATTTACTGTCATAACATTAATCATAATATTTTAATGCTATTCTTTCTTTTTTTCCCCAAAACTATTTCTTGAAGAGCTAATCTAAACATCACAGCATTCCATATTTCAATGTACAATTGCTACCAAAATCAGTTTCAAAATATTTTCCTCCTTCTAGAATGCTTTGATATCAGCTCCCCTTTCCCTCACCCTACTAACCCTGCCATACCACCCCTCCCTCCAGGAACTTTTATTGTTGCTGCTGTCTCTATAGAGTCACCTATTTTGGGGTTCATATAAAAACATGAAAAAATTCATAACAGAGAGTCAAGGAGAATACTCACAATGACAAAATATGAGAGAAGAACCCTAATATGAAAAAATCCAGAAAATATGCATAACCAGATGAAGCCCCACGTGTATCAGAAGGGCAAACAAATGACAAGGTTTTCACCCTTCAAATTGGCTTTATCACTTTAATGTGGTTATTCATCTCCCCAACACACTCTGATAATCAAGCTACTCCCACCCCTCAATTATGGGTAGAGGGACATCATTGAAGGGTTATTCCCTGTGTAGATGTATGTTGACCTTCCACTGTCATCCATAACCTTCTGCACTCCAGAATCTCACAATTAAAACTCGGATACTATTCTCTCCTTGAGATTTGGATCATATCATTTCCAAACCTTGGATCATTGATGTTGGTGTGCTTCCAGGTGGGCTTAGGTGACATCTCACTGAAAAGACTGTGTGTGGAAACAAACTTTTAAAATTCTCTTCTCTCGGGCTGAGCCCCGGTGGCAAAGTAGTTGTGAGTGGGACTGCCGCCCACTGGGATGGAGGTTCAATTCCAGCTCACAGGAGAAAAGACTGGGTTTCCTACTCCCACCACCAGAGGGCAGTGATGCCTAAAAAAGTTTTTTTAATTCTCTTCTCTCTGGTAGCAGGGCACCACCTAGTTTTTTCCCCGCCACTTGGCTATGACTCCCATATCTGCTGCATTTCCTTCATAAGAGCAAGTATTGAACAGAGCTTTGTCATAACAGCCCATTGTTCTTAAATTAGAGCTAGGATTACATGTAAGCCCCAAACCTATCCTAAATCTGTTCTTTATCTGCATCTGGTTCACTTTAGCGATATCCTTGTGGATTTATGGTAGAGAAATTTATGGATCATCTTCCTGAATACTAATCACCTTCTGTCTATAGTCCCATTGATTAGACCATGGGACTAATGAGAGAGGAATATTTAATATGTATAGGATTATTCATTTTTATTGAATAAATCCTTATGGAACAGGACCATATTTGCACAAAAACTGGGAGCTGGTGGTCAGGCACAATGTAATACCCTCTCAATTCACAATACAGACACAGGCCTGCCAGAATAATGCATACACTGAGTAAGGCATTGCAATAGCTGGTAAATGTTAGTCCACCTAGTGATGATTCAATATTCTTTTTTTCCCGCATTTTTTCAATTATTTTATTGGGCACTCTTACAGCTCTTATAATATTCAATGCATCATTTGTATCAAGCATATTTGTACACATATTGCCATATTCATTTCGAAATATTTTCCACTTGAGCCCTTGGTATAAGCTTCTCCTTCCCCCTCCCCCCTTTTTTTAATGAATCATTTTATTGGGGGCTCATACAACTCCCACCACGCTCCATACATACATCAACTGTATGCAGGCCACATTTACACACTTATTGCCATCATCACTCTCAAAACATCCTCCCTCCACTTAGGCCCCCTAATATCATATATTTCCCTTCCTTCCGCCCTCCCCCATGAACCCTTAGTAATTTACAAATTGTTATTATTTTTTCATCCTGTACACTGTCCAATGTATCCCTTTACTCACTTCCCTGTTGTCCATGCCCCAGAGAGGGGACTACATGTAGATCCCTCAAATTGGTTCCCCATTTCTCTTACACCATCCCTCCACCCTTTTGGTATCACCACTCCTACTACTAGTCCTGAGGGATCATCTATCCTAAATTCTCCATGTTCCCAACTTCCCTGGTCTAGCTGGATTTGTGTGGTAGATTGGAATCATGATAGGGTAGGAGGAAGCATTTGAGATCTAGAAGGAAGTTGCATATTTCATTGTTACTACGCTGTAACTTAACTGGTTCATCAATATTCTTAATATAGCGCTTTTCTGCTTCTTTACACACCATGTTGTTTCTGTCTTACGTCCTTAGGTGGCAGGTGCATTTGAAAACAATCTAGTTCACCCTGTCAGGTTTCCACATCACATCCCTCTGGTATGGCTTCTGGAGTGTTTTGTGTGCCTTGAAGATCCAGGATTCATGTTCCTGTGTTCTATGGCACATGGGTACCCAGGGGGTGCACAGAAACTCGGACTGATTGGGTTCATTAGAAGCATGTTAGCAGGCACACTCCCTTCTTAGGGTCCTTGAAAGCATTGGTTGTTGTTTTGTTTACCCCACTAGGAAGTTGGTCATTCCCATAATGCTGTTCTTTAATAATTGTAGATCCTGTAATGACAACAAATCTCTCATCTTGATATTAGTGATTTTATTCATATTAGCAGTTAACATTCATTATTTGGTAGGCATTTTCCAAAGTATTAGATTCTAATAGTAAAAGCAAATAAATATTAAACACACATTAAATATTAAGCACTAGTCTAAGCACTCTTGTTATCAAAATCTCACAGCAATACTCAGAGTTATTATCTTGATTATACAGATAAGAATATTTGAAATACAAATCTGCTCAAGTTCTCAGGACTAGTACATTGACAGAGCCAGGAATTGAAACCATGTGGTTTCCCAATAAATATCATTAAGCACTTCCTGGTGAGCTTCTGCATGTATCATTTATTTTGTCCTTTTATGAGCAATTTTATGAGCCTATAGTATATCAGCACCAATTTACTAGATAAGAATTGTCTTCATTATCTAGTGATGCCATAAGAGAAAGAGGGTGGCTTTCAAAAACAGATATTTATGTTTTCACCGTTATTGAAGGTAAAAGTCTAAATCAGCATCTCTGCCACATTGGTTGCACCTATGGGACTTTCTTAGTTTCTGGTGACTAATGGCACTCAATCTGCTTGTAGACTATTCTTCATTGGCATCTGTCTTCCTCCATGTGCATCTGTGTTTCCATTCTACCCTTTTTTATTTAAAATAATTTTATTGGGGTCTCATACAACTCTTTTCGCAATCCATACATCAATTGAATTAGGCATGTCTGTACGAAAGTTGTCCTCATTCTTTTCTATTCATTTACTTTCTTTTGAGCCCTTAGTGTCAGCTTTCCCCACTCCCCTCTGCCCCACCCCCATAACTTCCTGATAAATTGTACATTGTTATTATTTTAATCTCACACCAATTGCTGTCTCCCTTCCCCCGTGTTATCTGTTCTTCTTCCCCTTGTAGAGGGGTGTATGGTTATGTGTGGATCATTGCAAAAGGTTCTCCCTTTCTCTGCACCGTAGTAGTCTCATGCAAGGTTTGACCTATTGTGATTGAATAATTTGACTCAGCATAATTTCCTCTAGGTTCATCCATATTATGAGGGCATTGTTCATTATTCTTTAACATAAAATTTCATAGTGTGTATAGACACCACAATTTGTTTATCCATTCATTTATTGTTGGACATCAGGTTGTTTCTATCTTTTTGCTATGATGAGTAGTGCTATGATGATATGTTTTTGCATATGTCAATTTATGTCATGGCTCTTATTTCTCTGGGATGGATACTTAATAGTGAAACTTCTGGATCATATGATATTTCTATTTCAATGCCTTAATCCTTTTATTGGGGGCTCATACAATTCATCACAACCCGTACATAAGTTCATTGTGTGTCAAGCACACCTGTACTTCCACTGCCCTCAGCATTCTCATAACATTTACTTTCTAAGTCCTTGGCATCAGCTCTTCATTTCTTCCACTCCTTCCCTGCTTCTCTCCCATATAAACCTTTGATAATTTATACCTTTGTCATATCTTACTCAGTAGGATGTCTCCGTTCACCCACTTCCTATTGTCCATACCCCAGGGAGGAGGTTATATGTGGCTCTTTGTAATCGGTTCCCCCTTTCTTCTCTGCCCTACCGGTATTGTCACTGTCATCACTGGTGCTGAAGGAATTGTCTGTTTTGGATTCCCTATGCTCTGTTCCTATTTGTGCTAGTGCATATCCCCTGGTCTAGCTGGATTTGTGAGCACTCTATCCTTCTTATGACTCAACCATGATTAGTTTTGGACCATCCACATTCAGAAGTGACACCATTAACATAACCAAGAGAACCCCTCCTTTCCAAATAAAGTCATAATTATAGACACAGACGTTTGATTTGAGCCTGTACTCTGGGAGACACGTTCAAGCCATATGATATATGTTGAGGTTCAGTTAACTTGAGTTAGTTAGCTTGATTTACTTAACCTGTAATGTGCCATAAATATAGTGATCTGTAAAGGCAGGGTATAAACCTAATTAAGACATCGAGAACTTTGCTTTGTATGTGAGACTTGGATAAATTATGCTTCCAGGTAATAATGCAGGGGAAGGTTGTGGCAGACTACCATGAGACAAGAATGGATGTGTAAAAATAAATAGTAATATATGCCAAAAGGAAAGAGAATCCTGAAAGGAAAACATTTAAGCTCAAGACACACTGTGTTTCCCTGCATTTCAAGTATAAACTATTTGGTTTTTATATTATTCAGTAATTTTGTAAACATGTAAGTTTGAAAGTCAGGTCAACTGTGTATAGTGAAAATTGAAATTGCGACTTGAGACATTTTGATTGCATGGGTTATATTAGTAAGATGTCTAAGTTGCAAATAATAAAGAGACCAATCTAAATTTCCTGAGCAGGGGGGAAAAAGGATAATTTAGTATCTCAAATAACAACCCTTTCCAGGGATAAGTTCTATTTTGTCAAGTACCTCAAAAATTGAGGCCATCTCCAAGCTCCATCTCTTGACTCAGTTTCATTCTTCTGAGTCTATTATCAGCCAACCTCTCTCTGTCCCATCGCAGGATGGCAACCAGTCCCTTCAAGCAGGAATGCATTGTTCTCGCCAGCAAGGTCAATGTAAAAAGAGACAGGATCTTCCTTCTCAAGAATTCTAGACAGAAACCAACAGAACACCTAGCACTTAGTTCTATTAGCTTTGCTTAGCTACATGTCTACTTATGAACCCACTCCTCTGATCAATCTGATGTAACATTGATGAGCAGGTAGGAATTCTATATTCACCTCTGCAGTACATGAACAAGTTCATAGGAGACTGGCTCTGAGAAATGAGTGAGTGGCCCCCACTCATCCTACTTAACACCACATCACTTGTTTATTCACCATTTGAATTGTATCATTTCTGAGGAACTTGCACTTCTTCGCAGTTTCTGGACATGCCAATTGTTTTTCATATTTCTTGCCACCATGTTGTTTCTCTTTGGTTTTAAAGTTGTTCTTAATATATCATAATATTATTTTATTGTTTACTGGGCCATATGAAACAGATGTGTTTTTCCTTAGGTCTTTAAAAAATAATTATTACTTATTTTTCTGTGACATTAAAGGTTTAAAATGTCTCTTTTGAAAAGTGATTTTTTAAACTTTGAGGTTGGGTGTGCTTGGGGTTTTTTTGGTAAAAGAGTATCAAACATCAGTTTTTATGTGAACACAATTACTCTAGTACCATTTGCTGAAGCCAATATTATTGAAACAATCTAAATCTCTACCCTGTTGATATCTTTAAAATTTATCACCCAATATTGCACTATATTAATCATATAGTAGTCATATTGTTTATTTGTCAAACAAAACACTTTGAAGGATAAAAAAACACTAAAAATATCAAATTATACAAATATTAGAAATAGCTGTTTATCAATTTATAACTTGATTTTATTTTATTGATAAACCCCTAGAAGTTGTACTTATAGCTACTTTTAATTCATCATCACCCCTTTTGGCTCCTAGCAAACATATAGGACAGACAACAACTGCCCCGTGGGTTTTCAAGACCTTAAGTCTTTACAGGAGATGAAAGCCTCATCTTTGTCCTGCAGAACAGCTGGTGGTTTCCAACTGCTGACTTTGTGGTATCAGCCCAATGCATAGCTACTATGCCACTAGGGCTCCTTTGAAATAAGACAATTATAAATGTATGTGTTAGATGAGATCTTTGTGTGGTGCAAATGGTTAAGACTGCGACTTTTAGCTAAGAGGTTGGCGGTTCTATCACAAAGAGACACCTAAGTGGACATTCCTGGTGATTTGCTCCTGAAATAGCTTCTTTTCTTTTTTATGCATTTTTTTTCCACATCACTACTCTGGTGGGAGTAGGAAGCCCAGCCTTGCTCCTGGAGAGCTGCTGCTGGATTTGAACCATAAACCCTGTGTGCCGCAGTGCCGCACACAACCACTGTACCACCAGGGCTCAGCCGAAATATCTTCTTTAAGAACCCTAAGCAGCAGTTCCATTTAGCACACCAGGAGTGCGGTAGTTACAAAGTCTGGTGTCAATTTGAGAGTATTAAGAGTGAAGGGATGGAGTTTATCCTGTCAATCAAGTCACAGCTTGATGACCTCCTTTGGAGGTGCTATAGAGATAAATAGCTCCCTGGAGGCAGGATACACAGGCTTCCTGGGAAAAATTTCTGTTTACAAGTCACTTGGCATCACGCTGATAAGGCCTGATCCCTGCAGCTGGAGGAACCACATGGAGACTCATACCCATTCTAAGATGCTTCTAGCACCATTGGATCTATAAGACTTTCCATCCTCTGGCCTGTGATCTTCCTGTATTCAGCATCAGTACTTTGTTGCATGAGTCTAAAGAGGAATTTATGCACTAGTATTGACATAATTACTAGTCATTTATGGGGTAATATCGGACTTATGGGGTAATATCGGACTTAAGGTCTTAATCTACTCTGGACTGGGATGTTTTCTTAATGTACAATTGATCTTTGAAATAAAACTCTTTCTTATACACATCTGAGTGTCTATGAATTTGTTTCTCAAGTCAACCTGAACTATCACAAGGAGTGAGAATCAACTCATTGGAAACTAGCAACTTACCGTATATAGGTTAAACACATCAAAAATATGCTATTGATTTTCAGTATTGAAAGATAAAAAAGCAAAACAATTCATTTTAGTAATATTCACGTAATTTCTTACATATTAATAGTCTAACACTGATAATTTTCAAAAGTAGAGATCTTTTCTTCTTATAGTTAACATTTGAATCTATCATAAAATCATTGTAATCTTATTCAAAAATTTTCTAATTAACAATCTTGAAATTATTGTAAAACTGAATTGAATTTTCTCTGTAGACCCAAATTACTTTTGAGAAAATATTCCTCCCTGATCTTGAGTTGATTGGTTACACTAATGTGTCAGTCCGGGTAGACTAGAGGAAAAAATTTCAGAGACACACATATAGATATAAGCAAAGGGTTTATATACAAAGGAAATGTGACCCTAAGAAGGCATCCCAACCCAGTCCAGTGCAGTCATAAATCCAATAATAACTCATATGCCTGAAATCAGTCTATAAAGTCTGCTTCCGACTCAGGAAGTCACAGGTCAGTGGGTGCAGAATTCTGGCGCTGGCAGGGGTCTCCCCATGGCTTCTTGCTTCCAGGGCTCAGGTCCATCAACAGCATGCCACTCCAGCTTCAGAGGTCTGTCTTCATCAGGGCAAAGCTGTGTGGTCTCTCTGCTGGCTCCTCCAGCTTCTCGGAGACTGCATCTTGTTTTGCCTGTGGTTAATCGTCTCTCAAACTAACTCCCAACAATTGGGGAAGATAGCTTCTCATCTTCACGAGGGAAATACTGCGAGATTTCCCAGGAGTCTCAGGTGAAAGTCATGCCCACACAGAGGCCTCATCGGCTACTCAATTGCTATCTCCAGATTAACAGGCCAGACTCCACCCCTACATTTCAATCATAAAATTGACATAAGCACATGACTGCCACAACTGAGAATTGTTAAATGGAGACTTTTTAATCTTTTACTAAAATAAAATGTGCAAATCTTCTACCAAAAGAGTTCCCATGTACTTTCTTCTACTTTGATCATCTTTCTTGGAAAAAAAAGAATTTTCAAGTACTTTATTTATTGCTATTATTTTTAATATTTTACCAAATTCATAATCTGAAAAGCATGTTTTTTTATCTCATTATATTTCTGTGAGTAGAATGTATTACATTAAAATAGGACCTTCATTAAAAATTCTTGTCATAATCCAAATGATGCAAATTGCACTGACAGATTTTCAAAATTAAACTCTGGATAGCATCTGAACTCTCCATTTGACTTGTTCAGTTCTTCTCTTGCTTTTATATGGATAATTTTCAATATTTTCTAGTTCACAATGTTTATCTTCCATCATTGTAGCTCATCCAGTGACTCAAAATCTGAAGTTCCTTCATACTCAATTTATTGGATACCTAGAGTGAAGATTTCCCCAAATCTTCTCACAAATGAAATACAATTTTTGATATAATTCACCAAGAACATGGACTGTATGAAAAAAAGCACATGGCTCAGCATTGTAGGAAGGTTTATTAGAAAATTGCAATATATAGATGGTACAAACTTGCTTGCGGAAAGGTAGGAGGACTTGAAGCAATTGCTGAAAATTTAAGAGTTCAGTATGCACTGCGACTCTGAGAATTCCAATGTAAGTGGAGAAAATATTGAAGTTCAAGGATTTCATCTTGCTTGATTCCATAGTCTAGGCTCACAGAAAGAGGAGTCAAGAGGTCAAAGCTCTTTACATTGGGTAACTCTATAAAACTGCTTTAAAGTGTTGTAAAGATAAGGGTGACACTTTAAAAACAAAGATGCTCTTGACTCCAGTCATGGTGTTTTAAATTGCCTCCCATGATTGAGAAAGTTGGACATTGAATAAGGAAGACCAAAGGAGAATTGATGCATTTGATTCTGGTGTTGCTGAAGAATGTTGATAAGTACCCTGGCTGTCAGAAGAATAAATGAGTCCACCCTGGAGGAAGTACCACCAAAATGCTCCCAGGTAGCAAGGAGAGAAAGACTTCTTTTTACACACATTGGACAGGTTATCAGGAGGTACCAGTCCTTGGAGAAGAATATCATGTTTAGTGAACTAGAGAAAGAGAAGTGGCAACAACAGTGGGTTCCAGCATGGTTGAGTATGGTGCAGGATGAGACAGCATTTCCTTCGATTGGTCTCTTTTAGTAGGGACCAACTCAAAAGCATCTAACAGCATGTTGTATTTAGCCATATGATTTCTGAACATTGCTAATTTTACTACACTTGATCTTAGCCAAAAGGCCGAAAAGCGATGAACATTGCTAATTTTAATTGGTTATCTCAAAGCTTTTTTAAAAAGAAAATCATAGTTGATCTGCATGAAAAGTTAGTGTATAATTTCATTGGCTTTGTGGCCACATGTTTTTGATATGCTGTAATTATCTGTTAGCATATTAAGAAATGTAGTGTTACATTTTTCATTGAAATATTTTGTGAGATTAAATTATATAGCTCTTTTGTTCCCCTATTACATGAGATGATGAAAGGCATGAGTTAGGAAGATTATTTGGGATGAAGACTCATGGGTTTTCTCTTCTCTTCTATTGTTTTCACGGAGATCTCAAAATATGGTCTCATCACTTTGTGTGTAGCCATTTTTTAAAATTTTTCTGACTTAAGTCTTTCTTAGGATGTTTATTTTCTTTCTGCCCTCTATACCCTAGTCCCAGAGTTCACATGTATCCAGAGTGGAGCACTAAATCTCACAGTATCCATGTTGTTTTTCTGTAATTCTTGGATTGGTTTCTCATGGAATGTTTGCCCCTTGGTCACTTCAACCTTTTCTAACTCTCACTTCTCTGTTTCCTTCTCAGTTCAAGTTTAATCCTATCTCTCTAGTATTTTGTTTTGATTTTTCAGCATTTGGCACTTATGAATCAGAAAAGAGGATTTATGATATTTCTGAGATTTTCAGGGGCTCAAGTTACCATGGCACCATTTGAAGTTCTCACCTCCTGGAATATTTGTGCTTATCAGCAACTTGGATACTGTAATGAAGGTTTTCAGTTTTGCCTGTAATATTTAGTCTTCTCAGTGTCTCAATCTGCATGGAATCCTCTGGTTTGAGGTGAGCATTGGTTGGCAAAACACTGGTTTCTGTAGGCCTTTGGCTATGAATTTGCACCTTTTACATTGTATCTTCATCTGCATATACTTACTCACTACTGATGGTTTGACTTCTGGGCTCTTTGGAAATTCTATCAGCTCTTATTGTAGCATATAACATCATTATTTGTCCCATTTTGTTACCAAGATGGATTCATTCATAGTTTCTGAAATAATTTTATGAATTCTCAAAAATTATTTGATCACTTGAATTCCTATGATTTAAAATAAAATGATCAGAAATACAAATTCAAAGTTCCTACATTGATGTTGACGTTCCCTCTTTTCAATAATCAATATTAATGTTTTGTAGATTTTTTTCTGGTTCTTTTTATAAACTTCACAAACATGGAAAAATGGAATTCAGAGCTCCTAGAAAATTGCTGTGACCTTTTTGAAGCCTCTTTCTTTGTACTAGTTGGTACATTTACATTTTATTCAACTACATATATGATTTTTACAAAAATGAAATCTATTTTAAAATTAAATTTAAGAGATTATGGAAGTATGTTAGAATTATTCATCTTAATAAACATTATGTTGACAAGTACTTTTTTGGGGGGGGACATCACTGCCCATTAGTGGGAGTAGGAGGCCCAGCCTTGCTCCTGGAGAGCTGCTGCTGAATTTCAACCATGAACCCAGTGGGCCGCAGTCCCGCACACAATGACTACACCACCGGGGCTCAGCCTGACAAGTGCTTTTAGTAACATTCTCAACAATTTATGAAGAATACCTTCACTCCATCTATTCCCTCTGAAATGAATTTAAATAGAGATCAGAACACAAAGGTTGCCAATTTATATATTGCAATGTTAAGCAACTGTAGTAGCATTATGAGCTGGGTACTGGGTTGCAAACTAGTCACAAGTTCAAATCCACCCAAAACTCTACAGAAGAAAGATGAGGTTGTCTAGTTCTTCAAAGATTTATACTCTCAGAAATGGAGCTGTTCTATTTTGTACTATGAATAGAATTCAACTCAATAGAGGTGGGAATTGTAGTGTTGGTCTTTTGTTTTAAACTTTTATTCAACTTGCATCAGTTAATCAGTGTTTATATATTTCTCACCCTCAATAACTATTTCTAGCCCATTGAGATAGTGAATGGTTTTTGTTTCCTTTTTCTATGTGTTTAATTAAAGTGCTTACTTATCAAAAATAACTGAAATTGGTTTAGTATATACTCCTTAAACTAAAAGTTTCTCTAATTGAGGTGCCCCTAGCTTTTGATCTCAAGGGTATTGAACAATCTTTATATTCTGTAACTAGAAAAATTTCATTAGTATCAGCTATATATGCCATCACATGGTATAAAATATGATCACAGGTGAAGTCCTATGTCTTAGGCAGTTTGCCATTATTCAATTAATAAGGCACATGCAACTCATCAGTTATAAGATTTCAGATGGAGGCAAAATTAGTTACCCACTGAACAAACAAGAAACAATCTAGAATCCTTAACTGAATAAATCTCAGACAGAACAATTCAAACCACTTCATTCTTAAGCTAGATATAGAAATCTAAGGCACTACCTGAGCAATATTTAGCTCAGAACATAAAAAAGATGGCAGCAAATAATGTCATACCCTATAAAATGTGAATTAAAGACATCAAGTAGCCTGAATTTACTGCATCTAAACTGCTCTTCACATAGGCTTTTGTTTTCTGACACCAATTTTTCAGTCATAGCAGGGTAATGTGAGAGGGACCTGTGGATAGAGGGTTCTGGTTGTCTAACTCTAGACCGGAAGATGTGGGTACAGATTGATTTGATGTTCTCTATTGTTTCTTATAGTTTCTAACTGGAAGTAGTCTTGATATTTTGCATTCTCTATTTCCTTTGATGATACTAGTCAAACATAGACCAGTAACATAAGAAAAGTGGTGAAGTAAATTACAAATTAGAAACCTCAAAATTTCACAAAAGACAGAACTCTTAAGGTGATGTTTTCCTCATGGGGATCTACATACTATATGTTACTACTTTATTTAAATTTTAAAACAAATCTCCCACAAAATCTCTTTTAAGTATTTGTAAATCACAATATCCTAAGTGATTAAACGCTTTGAGACACCCTAAGTGATTCATCACTAAAGAATGTCGTTATCTCATTACTCTATTGGATCTTTTCATCCAGCCCATCTTTCTTGTCTAACTCAGCTGCACAGAGTTATCTACTAATGAAAGTGTGGTGTGTTTTCTTTCTGAACCTCCTGGTATACCTATGAGATGTACATATGGATTGTAAAAATATAATTTACATCATTGTATGTTTACCATGATAATTTTATGTATGCGTGTTTCAATTGCATGTTTTAAAAATACTTCATATTTGTACACATTAATACTTCTTTACTTACTAATGCTGACTCTTATAGAAAAATAATTATAGGTGTTAAATTATCCTCTATTGATGAAAAGTTAAACTTTCTTAACTTTTTATTTAAAAATTTTAATGCTATTTCATGTATTTTTATTTATGCCATTTTAATCACATCTAAAAGTATATCTAAGGGATTTTAGTACTAGAAATGGCATTTGGCATCTTTGACAGTTAAGATTTTGTGTCAACTTGACTGGGCCAGAATTCCCAATGTTTTCCCAGTTAAGGCCTACTAATTCCCTGATGTACTCTAACACAATACACTTGCTTCTGCAATGGGACCTGCTGAGTAGCCAATCAATCTTAAGAAGAAGTGAAGGGGATGCCAAACCTCTACTTAGATCACAGCTTCGATCCAATCAATTGAAAAGAAGTTTCCATGGGAGTATAATCTGCTTCCAACATAAATAGATGCTGTGGAAAAAAAACTGCTGACCTTTTCTGGGTATTGGTTTTGCTTCTGGCTTGTACTCCAACCTCCAGCTATTGGCACTTGAACTGTATTGCCTGCTTCCCATGGTCAGCCGTCTGCCATTGTCTCTATGGACCTTGAGTTCACCTTTGCAGAAAGAAGCTTGACGTCTAATGTGCCAATCTTGGGATCATCAGCTGCTGTGGCTTCTTGAACAAAAAGAAGCCTCCAGCCTGACATCTGATTCATGGTCCGAGAATTTGCCTGTCTCTACAACTGTGTAAGCATTTCTTTGATATAAACCTCTCTAAGCTATACATGAAGTTTGGGTGATATAATGGGTTATAAAAATTTAACTATCCACAAGGTCGGTAGTTCCAACTGCCCAGCTGTGTTGCAGGAGAAAGAGCTTGTTTGTTCCCTGACAGGGGTGACATCTTGGAAACTCAAAGAGGGCAGTTCTACCTGCCCTATAGGGTTATTATAGAATAGAGTAGAATGAAGTCAATGGCAGTGGCTAATAGCCATACAAACATAAGCTTCATTGATTTAAATTCTTTAGAGAATGCATTGATGCACACTGTCAAAGCCTTTCTGAAAGTCTGTGCTGAAGTATAATATAATTTGCAATATAGGAGAAACTGTGTTTCCCCTTTACCCTCTACTCCTGCTGAGCTCCAAAGTTTTATCTCTGTCTACTCTGTATTTCACTTAGACACTGTCATTTTGTGACTCTTTCATCCTTTTTACTACTGGTGAGCCATGCCATGTTACAACATCTTTTACAAAGGACAGCTACAACTGAGCAACTCTACCTAATACATTCATACTGGCTTTAGCAAACAGTGCTCTACGGGACCACCTGGTAGGGGTGGTGGTAAAAGTCAGTTGCTGGGTTTCTGTGTCTTATGTACTATACTTACTCTGGTATCCCCACTTCTTTGGGTCTTTTGATCCTACACTCCATCATTGGCCATAGTGGTGCTTGTATTTCTGCTTTTAAGGGGACTCACTAATTTTTTTCTAAGCTTAAAGAGCCACCTTAGCAGGATTTTAGCACATTTTCTTAGGGATCTCCTTACGGTGTTATCTTTATATCCTCAGGGATATACTCTTAGATTGGAAACATTTTACTCTCACTTTTCACCTGTCTTCGGACTGTTTTATATAGATTCTTCAACACTCACTTATTGGCCTTTCTTCTCTCAGAGAGCTCAGCATTTCTCCAATAAGCTCATGCTGGGATTTTACCCCAAATCGTGGACTGCTATCCAAGTTGAAAAGTGATGTCAACCCTGACAAAAATATTTATAGTCTTACAAAGCACAGATTTCTTTCCCACCTCTAAGAAAGAAGGGAGGACCAGATCTTTAAAAATAAAATTTTATTGGGATTTGCATGAAAACTAGCAGAGCAAATTTGTTTTACATTCAACAATCTAAGCACTTTTGTTTTGTAACAATGCTGACAAGCCCCACCATGTAACAACATTCTTCCCATGTGTTGATTTGTCTTTCTTGCCCATCTCTCTCTGCCCTGTGAGCTTTATCTCTGGCTATGGGGTACACTTTTGATCTTGCATAGTCATTTGCTTGAAGGCTACATGTTTCAAGATGTGAGTAACTCTTGAGTATTCGTTTTCATTGTGTAGGCAGGTTTAGTGAGTGGCTGAAAGTTGAACAAGAGGAGTGGGTTCAGCTTAAGGCATAGAACACAACCACAGCTTCCAGCCTTGAGTGTTCAAGTAGTGTTTCTAAGAGCTGTGCATATTATTTTAATTTTATTCCATACTCTGCCCAATACCTTCTACATGATCGCTTTCTGAGTTGATTATGGGGACTATTCACCATTAGATTCTTCTGATTTTATAGCCCAAAGTCTGAGGTTGACCTGGTCCTCTGATCCTTTGGACCGTTTATTTGAATAAATCTTTGATTTCTTTCATTTTTTTTTCTTTGCTCTAAACGAGACCAATAACTGCACCCTAGATGAATAGAGAGCATTTGAGTTTAACAGATGCCCCAAAGTGCAGCAGAATATAGTGATGCAAGATACTCTAGTGTATCAACACGTATGTCTCCATCTCAAGTGTTAGGATGCCATGCGGAGGAAATGGTGTGGGGTCACATCTTACCTCATCCACCCCCCAAGAGAGATGGAGAGTTCACCTCCACATCAGACCAAGGATGATTCCTGACATTGAAATTAGACGTGTTTCCACGATCCTAAATTCTTCCTATTGTTCTGACACCCAATGTCCCAGCTGAAATCATCCACTCTTCTGCTGAATTCCATAATCTGTTATCATGATTACAGAAAACTCACAAACAATACTCATGATGATAGAGGTTTATTAGAGAAATTAATACTCGTAGGTCACCACATGTAAGAATCAATTAGCAACCCAGTGCTTAATTAGTAGGGTGTCTCCATAAAGATTGCAACCTTGAAAATCATATGATTTTCAGTACTTTGAGTACTTTGTTCTCTAAGATGGCTATGAGTTGAAATAAACTTGAAAACAATGGGCCTTATAATGGGGATTGGGAGTCTTGGAAAACTAGTCTAGAAATCTGCTTTGAAAATGTCACAGACTTGAAATCCCTATGCGATGCATTTGTATTCTGTACACATGGGTTTGCATTCATGGAAATTTATTGGAGTTTGGTTTCATTTGGATCTGCAATTGACTGACTACTGGGCCATTTATCCAATAGCTAGAAGGACCCATCAGCTACTCCATATCATCCAGGGGTGGGGTGGGGGGTTGCCGTTCTTCAGCGTCCACTCTAGTTCAGTAGAAAAGTGTTTCCAGGATGATGCTCAAGGATTAACGTTTATAAACTCTTGTGTAGCTTGATAGTCTGCTGATGTTGAGAGGCAAAGGGCTAAATTACAATAAAGGTAACACAGACAGTGGGGTCAGGGGAGGTGTCATATTAACTCCAACAACCTGATCAAGTCAAGATATCTAGAGATCCCTGAAAGACTGGGACAGTTACTCTTTCTGGGAATTAACAGGAGTCAGCAGAAACCTGCTGGGAACCCTGGTGGTGTAGTCAGAATCGACTTGATGGCAGTGAGATTGTTGAGCTTCAAGAACCTTATGGTGCTGGCATATGCTTTTATGTTAAATAGGGTTTCACATAAAGCAACTCAAAAATGTAAGGTTTAATCTTATCTCCTTTATAAGTAAATTTGGGCTAACCTTTACTAGCTATTTATGCTGAATTTCTTTTTGTGATGTAGAAATGTGAGTCAACAGTGTTCTCTTGTCTAGGAGCACTGGTCGCTTAGTGGTTATGCTTGGGCTGCCCTCTGAAATGTCAGCAGTTTGAAACCACTCCCCAGTCTGAAGGAGAAAAACCATGTTTTCTAATCCCAGAAAAAGTTACAGTCTTTGAAAAAATAAAAAAGAATCACTGTCTTATCAACCCACGGGGGCAGTTAGCTTTGCCCAGTCCTATAGGATTGTTATGGATTGGTATCGACTCGATAACAGTGAGTTAAGTCTTGGTATAATTAATTCTGAAAGCAGACACCAAAAATTTAAGACACATATTTATACAGTAACACAATATTTTAATCATGTATGATATACATTAATCCAGATATAAGAACAACACAGAGAACTTATCTATTTGGATCTCTCCAGAACATATGTAAACATTAATAAATTTTAAAAATTCATGCTTTTATCTATTTTACTTGTGCAGAGGACATATCCCAGAAAGGATTTTCACAGTAATAAATTATCTCTTTACTCTTTGACTACTTTTCTCAGGTAAGACATATTGGCAGACATATTTAACTATGAGTGCTAAGTATAAAATTTGGAGAAGACAACAGAAATTATTTTATTGTTTTATAATATAAAAATAGAATTATAAAGTCATCTCCCTTCAGATAGTTAATGACATTTGTAAATTTACATAGGAAAAAACACAGATGCCTATTAAATATATATATAGGAAATCTGAATTTTATAGGATATAAGTATAAGTCAAACAACAATCTTAGCAGTAAATTTAAGAATATAATATATATATGAATGAATTTCAAAAAGTTTGTGAACATGGAACTGAAAGTTATAGGATTTTTTCCATAAATTATTTAAAGCTCCTATGTATATAAAAATGTCAATAGATTAGCACATATATATGTATATTGTAGCCAATGTTTCTCCACATACACAAAAAGAGATTTCAATGAGTTCCTGGAAAAATTCCATTCTTTTGATTCCATTTCCACAAACATTTTGAAGGGTTCGATTCATGTTATATAGAAAAAACAAGCAAAAACCATTTTCCATGCAGTTGCATCTGAATCATGGTAACTCTGTGCATCTGAGCCGAAGTTTGCTCCAGTTTTCACTGTCTATAATTTGGGAAGTACCTTGCTAGTCAGGCCTTCCTGCTGACTGCCAATAGGTTGGCTCAAATGATCAACTACTTAAGCATTTGCACAACTCAGATTGTATATTGCTAGTGTGTGGATATACTATTTGGGATATAAACGTAAACATTTGCTATTCTTATTCTTTTCACTTGTTAAAAAAATACTATGTTATCAAATTCAATCAAATCCACTGTGATCAAGTCAATTTTCACTCTTTGAAACCCTGCCTTCTGAGGCTGTAAATCTTTACCCAGGCAGAAAACCTCATCTTTAGACCAGAGAGCAGCTAATGGATTTGAACCACTGACTGTAGACTTAGCAGTTCAACACTTAACCAACCATCCAGCAACAGGACTCAATCATGTCACCAAATCACACAATATAATGTATTTGCTTTCATGTATTATTCAGCACTTTGTGAAAGGTTTCTGTGTTATTAAACTACTCTACCCCATTAGTCATATTCTTAGGTAAAACCAACGTGGGCGTTTCTAACTTTACAGCTTGATACTTTTAATAAAAGAAGCTTCAATTCCCGTCAAACTATTTGCTCTTCTATTCTGCTATGCAGATTTTGGCTGAAAGAGTAAGAAAAAAATTTAATACTACACTTAATACCTTTATTCTTCTCTGAACCTGTGAGGACTCTGGAAAAATTAATGAAAAGATTGTCTAAAAATATAATTTAAAAGTTCCGTAAATTTTAAAAGTCCCCCCCATATTTCTCCTTTTTTATTTCTATTATAGCAAAGCTAATGGAGATGATTTCTCAATAACTGAAAATTTGTTCACTAAACAATAATCACCTTTGATTGAAAGATTTATGCCCTTTTCCATAGTCATACCCATTGATTCTTCCTCATGTCATGGTATGGAATGTCAGAACATTCTTAGAATAAATCAATTCTCCCATGATCTGGATTGAACCTCCCGACCTGAAGATCCTGGTCCTTTTTCTGATTCTGCTTGAAATCCCTGACATCTTTTTAACTCTTGGTTCTTTTCAAAATCTGTTTTGCTTTGAACTGCTCCCCCTCAGCAGTTTCACAAATTTGTAACATTCTCAGCATCACATCTCCATTGCATTGGAATTTGGCATTGGCTATTTTCTCAGTTTCTTGAACAAACTGCAGAAGCCAGATTAACAATCCACCATCTATCAAGGGGCCACGACCAGGGGCGGGGGGTGGGGAGGAGGGAAGGAAAAACTAAGGAGTTGATCCCAAGGGCTCAATGAAAAGTAAATGTCCAGAAAAGAATGATGAGATCATATGTAGGGATATATCAGATATGATTGATGTATGGATTGTAAAAAGAGTTGTAAGAGCCCCCGGTAAAATGATTATAAAAAAAGGAAAGTGGACAAAACAGCCTAAAAAAAGGAAGCCAGATATGATCTTTCATCCCAGTCTTATTAAAACTCACTGCTGCACCAGCATAGAGAAAACACTGCAATTGGTTCATGCTTTCATTTCAGTGATGTTGCATTCTTAAAATGATCTTACAGAAAGCCATTAGATTGAGACAAGGTACAGATTTTTTTTTAATTGAGAAATAACCAGGATTAACTATAGTGTAGTGCCCAAAATGCACCACTTATTTGTCAGTCTGTCAAACTGTTGTTGTGGTATGCCTGTTGCTGTAATGCTAGAAATTAGATCACCAGTAAGTCAAATCCCAGCAGAGTTACCAAAGGGCAGATTATGTGAAGCTTCTAGACTAAGAACAGACTATAGAAAGGGAATAGAAGGGCCACTGCTGAGGGGTTAGAGACTGCAAAACAGTATGAATAACAGTGGAACATTGTCATCCATGTAGTGCCAGATGATCTCCTCAGGCTAGACGGCACTCACACTATGTGGTAAAGCTCTTAGGATCTTCTTTTGCTGATGAGCGTGACTAACAAAGAGAAGGAAACACATGCACACAGCTACGGACAGTATTTTGCAGGAGTCTATGGGTAAAATTTCTGTGATGTAGGCAGCATCAGAAGATAGAAGCACCCACAGAGTCATACCCAAACGAATCTTTCAGATTATAGCCAATGATGCCTCTGGGTGGGCATGGCCTTCTCCTGAGGATTGTGGAATTCCTGTCTTCCTCCCTGGAGGCTAAACACACACTCTGTGTGAGACATTCCTGGTGACAAGCCACAAGGAGCTACACTGATGCAGCCAGAGATCTGGAGCTGGAGAAGCCACGTGGAGGTGGAGACCCACGCCAGCACTGAGATGCTTCCACCACCACTGGAATCATCAGACTTTCCACCCACTTGCCTGTATATTCCTGAATTCAGTGTCATTGCATGTGTTGTTTGATTCTGAAGAGGCACTTATAGACTGGTATTGGACATAAGGGCTAATATTGGACTTATGGACTTGATCAGGATTGAGCTGGGAATCTGTCTTACACATATAGAAGTGCCCTGGATATTTTTCTCTAGTGTATCTGGACTAACACAGATGGAGTAGCAAGTGAAATGTTTTAGAACACTGAGGAAACACTAGTGGCACTTACCAGTTTATGCCAAGAAATTTGGAAGGCAGCTAACTGGCCAGCTGACTAGAGGAGATGCCGGTTTTATACCCATTACATAGAGCGGTAATACAACAAAATTCAGCAATTATCAAACAGTATCACTAATATCATATGCCAGAAAAAGTCTTCTAAAAATGTCAGAAAAAGTTTGTTAAAGATCATTCAACAATGGGTACAATGATACATTGACAGAGAGCTGCCAGAAATTGTAGCCTGATTCAGAAGAGGATGTGGTATGAGGGGTGTCAGTTGATGAAGTCAGATGAATCCTGGCTGAAAACAGAGAATCCCAGAAAAATCAGTGCATGGGTTTTATTGTCTTTAAAAAGACATTACTTTGTAGATCACAACAGACCACGGCCAACTTTGAGATAAATGAGAATTCCGGAACACCTTCTTGTGCTCATGTGGAATCTGGGAATTGGCCAAGAGATAGTCATTTGAACAAAGCAAGGAGTACTGAGTGGTTGAAACTGGATGACAGTCTGTGTCAGAATTTCATTTTCTCACATACATATTCAATATGCATGGAAAGCAGGTAATCTGAGAAACTGCAGTATATGGAGAAGAATGCAACATCTGGATTGAAGAAAGGCTTATTAATAACTTTCTCTTTGTAGATGATGCAGCCTTCTTGCTGAAATTGAAGAGGACCTGAAACATTTGTTGAGGGAGATCAAGGACTCCAGCCTTCAGTATGAAATTGCAAATCTATATAAAGAAGACCAAAGTCCCACAAGCGATTCAATGGACAACGGCATGCTAAATGGAGAAAGGTCAAAGATTTGATCCTGCTTGAATCAACAATCAATGCTGATGGAAGCAGCAGTCAAGAAGGAAATAAAAAATTCACTCATCTTTACTTGCCTCAGGAGTTGAAAAGTCCATTATTCTGCTCTGTGCTTGGCTCTTAGTTATACCCCTGCTCTTCTGATGTTGTAATTTTCATCTGGATCCAGAAAGTTCAGTGCACAGAGATGTTGGGTTCAAAGGACATGCTCTGCTCAACTTTTGCTACTAATGAGCTCCCTTCTGCTTCTCAGGGAGTTTGTCTCATATAAAAGATGCTGGCATTGGCTTGGGTGAAAGGAAAGCAGCCTGCTGTAAGAGGGAAAAGAGAAATTAGGGGCGTAAGGCAAACTATTGGGGGATTGATAAGTATTATTTGTTGTTTAATAAAATTTTGAAATATTTCAGCCAAGATAGCAAATAATGTCTTACATTGGGCAAAACTGCTGCAAAAGGCCTCTCTAAAGTTTTAAAAAGTAAAGAAGTACCTTTGATGACTAAGGTGTCTCTAGCCCAAGTCCCAGTCTTTTCAATCATCTCTTATGTATGTAAAAAATTGAATAGTGAGAAAGACCAGAATAATTGATGCATTCCAATTTTGATGAGGGTGATGAAGCCTTAAGATAGTGACCATTGATAAAGAAGCAAGCAAATCAGTTTTAGAAGAAATGCAAACAAAATTTCATTAGACTTAGGGTGATAAGACAGAACATGTCATCAGTAAAGTTCGATTGCCAGAAAAAGGCAGCATATTTGGTGAAAAAGTTGGTCAGTACAAACAAGGGAAACCATCAGTGAACAGGACCGACATAATAGCTATCACTGCCCCGCCAAGAACAGAGCAAGATCTAGGTTTCTTTGTTTTACATAAAATCACCATGAACCAGAATCAGCAACCTACATGACTCTGGTTTTTTAGGTTTCAAAATTGAGGTAACAACTGCTACTTCAATTGAGCATATCAGACTTGGTCTAATACATTTTGAGGGAAAATGTGGAGTGGATTTAAAGATTAATAGGCAAAAAAAAAAAAAGACCTTTGCTTAGCTACTCTATCTCATGTGATAGTTATGGACTTTTAACTTAAGATACCATTTCCTCACATTGATTGTTATTATTTTTATTCCTAGGGCTCTTTCTGATTTAGTGACACACACACACACACACACACACACACACACACACACATGGACAAGTGCTATCAGAAAGATATATGGAGATCCTACAACATTTGTGTGTCTCTTGCTGGAATTAGAATGGTGATGTGTGATCTCATGGTTCCCCTTGGAATTCTTCATCAAATTTGAATTAAGAAATATCACAAAGCAGTAGATTTGAAATAGGAAATAAATGTTCTGACTATGGTGCAAAATGAAAATAGTGGTTATATAGGTGTTAAGATTCCTCATGCCCTTTTGAATTGCTTCTTTTTATTATCTTTATAGGGTGAACATACATTTGTGACATATAGAGATAGAGAGATAGATATAGATAGGTAGTTAGCTATATAGATGATAGATAGTTGTGATATATATAGATATATAGATATATATAGATAGGTAGTTATATAGATAGTTGTGATATATATAGATAAATATATAGGTAGATATAGATATAGATAGGTAGTTAGTTATATAGATGATATAGATAGATAGATACATAGATCCAGCAAGCTCCCTGCTATCAATGTCTATTTTGACTCACAATGACCCTATGAGGCAGAGAACAACCACCACTTTGGGTTTCTTCTCCAGTTGAAAATCTTTACTGGAGCGGGCAGCTTTATAGTTTTCCCTCAGAGTAGCTGTTGTATATGAACTACTGACTTTGCGCTAAGTCAATGGTTCTCAACCTGTGGGTCATGAACCCTTTGGGGGTCGAACCACCCCTTCACAGGGGTAACCCAGATCATAAAAGTACCAAAATTACAGTTATGGAGTAGCAATGAAAATAATTTTATGGTTGGTGTGTCACCACAGCATGAGGAACTGTGTGAACATTAGGAAGACTGAAACCGCTGCTTAGAGTCTAAGCAGTCCAACACTTAACACATGGTTTCACCAGGGCTCCCTGCATGCTTGGCTGCCAGCAGAGCTCAAGCACAGTAACAACTTCAAGGACTGCAAGGGACGAGACAATGGTCAACTTCGATGCACAGAAGATCACCGTGACACGCAGAACTATGTTGAAGCAAATAGACATGATGGAACTTTTAAAAGTTCATGAAAAATTCCATTATATTTTAATTCAATTTTCATGAATTTTAGAAGTCCATATCATGTGTAGATCAGACAAGTCTGATTAATAAACAAGTGAATTAAATAAGATTTTTCTCAAGTTTAGAGTTTTTAAAGAACCTGATTATTGGTTGTATTTAAATGATGGGCATTAATTATTCCTTTAATTTTCTATTATATGGAAAGGTGTAAGATATTTCAAAATGATCCTTTCTTTTAAAAATATTATCTTATGATCAAGAATTAATGGCACAAAGGAAGAAGTCCACATTACAAAGAAGGCATTAGCCAAAAAGAAGGCACTCAGAATTGACAGAATAGCAATTGAAATGTGTCAATGAGGTGATGAAACACTGGAAGTTTTCACTTGTTTATGCTAGAGCACTTGAAAGACAGCTACACTGTCAGCTCATGGGAACAGGTCTACATTATACTCATTTCAGGTGACCTAATAGAATGCACACATTATAGAACAATATGACTGATCTCACATGCAATTAAACTTGTTGATAATCATTC